>JAXCLQ010021619.1:14781-31866 GCA_035584115.1 Cedrela odorata | reverse complement strand
ATGCCATGTCACCCTTGCCATGTCAGCTTCAATATTATTATCATCAAAACAGAAATCTTGAAACACCGAAATCTCCAAAAACAATATTTTCCCTGAACAATTCCTGATCCAAAACGCATGCAACTTTGGTACTCAGGAAGTGTCGGCAATCTTTCCACTTAAACTTTCTCGGGGCCACGTACAGAACAATTAGGGTAGTCATTAGCATTATTCTGTTTTATTGTTTTCAAGAAATTAGAATAAGATTTGCCTCCCATGTTTTTGGTTGTCTGGCTATTGGACCTATATTGAAATTTGAAACTGTTCTAAAATGTTTGTGTCTTTTTGTATGTTTTGTAATACAGAAAAAACATTTTCTTATTTGCCCCAAACACTGTTTATGATATTGTTTCCCTCACATTTCTTATTTGCCCTGATATTTTTATCTTATTTGTTTTGATACTATTCCTAATAGACATATTTGCTTGATTTAGTTTTTGTAACTTACTGTAAATTGTAGTAATCTTCCATTTTTGCTAACAAAGAAGAGTGCATCTTCTGCTGTAACTTTCATAGCTTTACCTGTCATTCCATCTCATGAAGGACCTCTTATAACTTTCCGTCCTTTCTCATAGTAGTGCAATTTATCCATGCCAGCTCATTGCTGCTCCGTTCTCTCATAAGCAAACTACAGTATAAACCAACCAAATACAAGCTTACGTTGTAGTTTACCAGTACTCCTTTCATAAGTGTTGAATGGTCATGTCTTAGTCAAAGCCATATGCTTTGAAGAAAAATGATCTGCTTCCACGCATCACTCTCAAACGGAAATAAGTGTTAATCTAGTTATTTGGTAAACTATATTCTTCCATAGGATTCTGAGCTCTACCACCTGATATACTTGGAAATAGGTAATCATGTTGTGCTTTCATCTTCTTGTCATTCTCGTAATTCTTGAATCATTTGGTTCATCTTTTATGCCTGTGATACAGTTCGTAGGGCCACGTTCTTTTGTGCAATAATCTGCATTCCATCCTTCAGTCTCGGGGGCATCTAATATAGACCATACATACTTTGAATCTTTTCTTCGAATGCTAAGTTGATTAGTTGGCCCTGAATTTTCACCACCTAGTCCTGATAGATGCAGTTCTAAAAGTCTACCACATCCAGCGGAAAAAGCATCCCGCCAAGTTGTATGGTAGCCCAACAATATCTCTTGTCACTTTTGCATGTGGGTGATGCATATGAGATATCCATCACTCGGGAATTTAGTTCATCTCTTGAGCAAAACCTGTCTTCACATTAAAATGTATATATCCATGTGCATTGTCATAGAACTTAGTGTATGATCTTTAGAGATAGACAGGGATGTTGTTTTTTGAGATGAGCACAGGGTTTTACACCCAACAAGTTCGTAAAAGTCCATACTCGGTTATAATACATGTATGTGTTCATGAATTTCTAGTATTATTACACATTTAATATGTAATTGAAGCTAAGATAACAAATGAAATAGCCATGAAAATTATATGTCCTATATATATATATATATATATATATATATCAAGCTCTTTTTGCAACGTAGTAAATGTTTGTCTTCAACTTATGACAAAATAAAATATAATGTGGTTTTCTTTCACATTGACAAATGGTAACATATATACTAAAGCTAAATATCTCTAGATTTGGCGAAACCTCGGGGAATTAAATGGGTTTCAAGGACTTGGAGGACTCTGTTCTAGATCAACGATTCTTCCTGGGTGAGATTTGGGTTACGTTGTTGGGAGAGTGCCTCCTTTGAAGCTCTATTTCAAATTTTGAATGAAGTAATTGCTTTGAGGTTGAAACTAGGTTGTAACTGCTATTTTATGCAATTTCTAAAACTTGTTTCCTCTGATACTTTTGTTCATATCAGCTCTAGGACTACCATTTTTACTTTGAAATTTACTGTTGCTTAAAGGAACAACATTTCTATTACAAAGGAATCTTTCTCCCTAATAATCAAACAGTATAATTTGGTGCAAGGCATTCTTCCGATAATTGCTTCAAGATGTGTTTCTGAATGGAATGATGAATAGGGCCTTTTTGGGTTCTTGAAATAGCTGCATGATCATTTATGATAAGTGTTCCTCTCTATAAGGCTACAGGTTGTGCAATGAAACCTCTTAAGAGAAAAAAATATTTTTTTTGCAAAATTTACATGAAAAATTGCTCATGAGGAATTCAATCATGTAAAATCTGAATCAGTTTCTCAATCTACTGAGCTCACCTGAATATTTTGGTATTCGATATTCATAAACAGTTCCAGCAGATGTAGTGAAAAACGATGAGAAGAATTTCTCATTTGATGATTCATCTTGCTGAAGTGGTGTGATAAATGTCAGATGATGATCCTTTGGACTTCCATGGATTATCCATTTCCACTTCCTTTGTTGCTTTCGTCTCTCGACCAACTTACCGCACTGTATATTAGCAATATCTTCTGATGAAGGACATGTGTACTAGGTTCAGTTGCAAAAAGTTGCTAGGTTTGACTAGCAGATCAACTTGCAAATGTTATATCTATAGATTTGTAACGCAACTGGAACATGATATTATGTTAACTGAATGCTCCAAGAGTTGTTCCTGAATTTTTTTTTCATTATACTCTACATTGTAATGAGATTTTTTGCCTAGACAAACTATTACAAGCTCTTTAATTTTTCTTCCTTTTGTTTGGTTCTGCTGTTGTTCAACACTAGCTAAGTAAAGAAGTAAGAAAAGACAGCAAAAACAGAGGAAAATTAATTTTCTCTGAATATTTTTTTATTCACTGCACAACTCTTTTATATAGAACTAAAGTAAAAACAAACAAATTTCTGCGTACAAGGCATAATTTACATCTTCCTAATAACAAGCCATCAATTAAGAAACTGCATTAACTATCTTCCTAAGAACTTGGTCTTCAAGCACATGCTGCTGAAGGGAGAGGTCTGACCAACCCAGTAACCCAGCCAACATCAGTAGAGGCGCGATGCGCAGGATAACTTTCTGGGCGCTCGACTGCTAGAAACGAACGCAAGGGAGTTACTGCCATCACACAACAAGTGTGAAAAAGGATTACCCAAAGACTATAGACATGGGTGTACGTGCAACTTAAAATTTTAAACGATTTAAACTAAAGATCAACACATACTTTATATGTCGATCTTCTAGAACACGCTACTCGTTAGTTTGTTGGTGTGTCACACACATCGGTTTAACTTTGACGAGCTCCGGTTACCCGGATTCTTGTATGGAAATTCAAGAACAAGTTTTCTAGATTTAAAAAACTTCTAGTACTTTGTGGAAGAGAGGGAAGAACGTGAAACACTTTTCACTACTTTCCTCCTCTTCCTCTTTCTCTCTCTATTGTCTTCTTTCTCTTTTTTAGGTTTGCTTAAGATAAAACCCTTACCCATTTATCAATGGAGTTCTCAGCAGAAAAAGGAAAAGAAGAAGAAGCACAGTCTGCGTTGTGTTGGGGAGTATTGCTTTTTTTTTTTTTTATATATATAACGTAGCATCCCGATGCATGTTTTCTACACTCAACACTTGAGTGTTTTCTCTACACAGTCACCTTACACCATCCCCACTTGCCCATTTCATTAAATAAACTAAAGCTATCCACTTGTCCACTTGCTTTTTCATCTCATCAAATGATCAAAAGTATCCCATGTGTCAAGGCTTAAGTAGTTGACTTAAACAAACATCAACCAACTTGATGTATGTATTATATATATATATATATATACATATATTAATCCAACATGAATATATATATATAAAGTAAGGGAGAGAGAAAATGTTTATTATTTTATTTATATAATATAAATAAAATATAATAATTATATTTTAATATTATATCATGTATAATTAAATATAATCATTACGTATAATGTTTAACATTTAAACATTAAATATAAAAAGATACTTGGTAACATCACATAGTGTCATTTGTCAAGTAAAGATCCATTTGATTAAATAATAATTATTTAATCAATAATAAATAAATAATTTATTTATTAATATCCTTATGACAAAATATATTTTTCTTAGTTTCCAAATGTCCGTAAATCATATTTACGTAATTCGAATTATTACCGAAATATTTCTTATGCACACATATACTAGTACGTCTTGACTAGAAAATTAATTCTTTATAATAAAGAATTAAATTGCTATCTGATTAAGTATCATAACAATATCATTAACTAACTTAATAATATTGTATATGGCAATAACCATCATCATTAAGTAACCGATGTGTGTGTGACGTTCTAGATCCACTGTGAACTGGACATAAATAGATACGAACCTTTTATCATGACTTTGGTATAACTCTTTGCATTCGAAGTTTCCAATGATCATGCGCAACCTTTAGCAAGATGCCACAACCCCCAGATACTAATGAATTCATATAGTTGTAAGTACATGTAGTAAAGCCCCTCTACTGTCCACTTCTAATCGAATGCGGGTTATGGAATCGTCAAACCCCTAACTCAATTATAGAAACATGGTCTCAAATTATATACGGGAATCATGTATCTGAAAATATCTTTCCAAAAACACGTCCTTTGGCTAGAGATTTCGTTTCTCATATATGACATCTCTACTTAGGATCTCAAGCTCCAAATATCTGAGCCAGTATATTCCATCTTGATCATCACATGTCCTCATACACTAAGAACACATTACTAGCAAGCTTTTTTCACCAGGCGTGGCTATCTCGGTGCGATATATATATAAGTGAACGATGTGCCTCAATGCAGATGATAGCCGTGATACTTCAGATCAAAGGACTAGTGGTACACTGGTACGGCTGTGTGATGTATCATTTGACTGTAGATAATCACCTATGTGATTTGCACGTTTAGTCATGTTTAGTAACACGTTCTCCAATGCATCACCTATGTTTATGCTCTTGTGACATGAGACTCGTCAACCAACTATTAGCATCCAATACTAATCCTTGGCAGCATCAAACATACTAGTCATGCAATGTCATAGTCCCAAATGACATCACCTTAACCGAAAACTGATTTGGATGTATTCTAATCAAAACTCTGTACTCATATCTACAACTTCTTGTAGATAGAGTCATGACATCATAATACATTACGAGATCTCACTTTACATTATTTATTTTAATAAAGCAAATGTAAATGCAAAATGATATAAATGCCATTTTATTAATTGTAACAACTTTACAATCAATTACAAAAATATTTATATCAAGGAATAATATCCCTGAATCACATGACACGATTGATTGTAGGGCATATCTCCAACAGTTGCATACTCGGTTTTTTACCAACTCCTCAACAACTATTCAGCCTATTATTCAGTCCATATGCTCGGTTAGGTAATAAATAGATTAGCTTCACTTTCTTTCTATACTTTTATTAAGAAATACAACTTGACATTGAAGTGCTTAGTCCTGCCATAGAAAACAAGATTATTTGAAATTGAAATTGCAATGTGGTTGTCTATATAAATTTGTGTTGGCTCATTTTGCTTCATATATAAATTTGCAAGTATCTTCTCAATCCAAATTGCTTGATTCACAGCAGTAGTGGCTGCCACATATTTAGCCTCGGTTTTAATTTGAGCCACCACATCTTGCTTTTTTGAACACTATAAAAACATTCCTAATCTAAAGCTGAAATAAAAACATGTTATACTTCTTATGTCATCAGCAGAACTTGCTCAATCACTATCAAAATAACCATGAAGCTTAAAATTTTGAAAGTGAGAATATTTGATACCATAATTTATTGTTCCCTTGATATATCTCACAATCCTTTTTTAGCTTGAAAGTGCATTTAACTAGCATAATGCATAAATCTTGATAGTAGGTTTACTACAAACATAATGTCTAGTTTGGTTACTGTAAGATATAGTAAACAACCGATTAGGCTCCTATACTGACCTTTATCAGCTTTGTCTACTCCATTATCCTTACTAAATTTCTCTTTCTGATTCATTAGAGTACTTGTACTTTTGCAGTCCTCTACGTGAAATTTCTTGAGTATTTCCCTTGTATATTTCTTTTGGCATATGAAGATTTCATCGTGATTTTGCTTCACCTCTATATCTAGAAAGTTGGACATCAAGCCAAGGTCTGTCATCTCAAATACTTTAAGCTTTTAAGCTTTAAACTCCTTTACTAGCTTTTCATCACTTCCTGTTACAAGCAGGTCATGTATGTAAACAGAAACTATAATTAAATTAACATATGTTCCTGCTGTACCAGGCCTTGAGAGCTTGTTTAAGACCATACAAGGCATTTTTTTAACAAGTAGACCTTTTTCTCTTGTCCTTTGACTTTGAAACCCTCAGGTTTTTCAACAAAAATCTCCTTATGCAGATAACCATTTAAAAAAAGAGATTTTATATCCAATTGGTAAACCGTCCATCCCTTTCGTGCTGTCAAGGCAAGCAACATTCTGATTGTGTCAAGTCATGCTATTAGAGCAAAAGTCTTTGAGAAATCTACTTCAAACACTTGAGCATACCTCTTTATAACTAAGCTGGCCTTATATTTGTTTACAGAACCATCTACATTAAGTTTGGTTTTATAAACCCATTTGACTTTTATATTCTTTTTGTGTTGAGGTTTGTTTACCGACTCCTAGGTGCCAATCTTTTTAATCATTTTGAGCTCCTCTTTCGTTGCTTCGATCTACTTATTATCCTTCTTTGCCTCCTTACACTCTTCAAGCTTAAAACCAATAATTTTACATCTTTCATAAAAATTAGATAATGACTTTGTACCTCTGACTGATTTACTATCTGTGTTATCATTAGTGTTTTACCAAGTCTCTGACTGCTGCTTCTTAATTGACTCCTTCCAGTTCCATTGTCTATCTTCCATGAACTTAATATCTCTATTTACAAGAATTTTTTCATTTTACGGTTGAAAAATTTTGTATGCCTTGAGTGAGTTGCTATATCCAATAAAAACTTTTGGTTCTGCCTTCTTATCGAATTTGTCTCTTTTCACTTATGGCATATAAGAAAAATAGTGGCAACCAAAAGTTCTTAGATATTGGAAGTCTGGTTTTAAAGCCAATCTTTAAATAGAGTTTTTTTTTCCTGCAAAACTCTAATTGGTAGCTTGTTTAGCAGAAAGATTGTAGTGTTTATAACCTTTGCCCACAATTTCTTTGGTAGCTCCTTTTCATGCAGCATACACTTGTCATTTCCATAATACTTCTATTTTTTCTCTCACTTACACCATTCTGCTGTAGAGTATGCGGTGCTGTGAGTTGGTGCTCAATATTGGCTTTATCACAAAACTGTTTGAAACTTTCACAAGTGTATTCCTTCCTATTGTCAGACCTTATTATTTGTATTTTGCAACCACTTTGATTCTCGACTTATGTTTTATATTTCTAAAACACATCAGCAATCTCATATTTGAATTTGAGAAAATAAATCCAATAGAATCTAGTATAATCATCAATAAATGTAATATAATATTTACTACTATTTAAAGAAGATGTTCTTTAAGGTTCTCGAACATTTCTGTGTACTAGTTAAGCTGGCATATTGCTCTCTATGCATTTTGAGGGAAAGGTATTCTAACTTGCTTGCCATACTGACAAGCCACACAGTCAGATAACCTATCTTCCAGCCATAGTACCCTTTTCACCAAATTGTATTTTTGCATATATAAAAGTCAAACATGATGGAAATGTCAAGCCTTCTGTGCCATAATTTCACATTGCTTGCATTGTTTGGAAAAGCTATATGCTCCTTCTCTAATAGATTTAGAGCAAAACACCATTAGATTTAGAGTAAAACTCCATTAGATTTAAAGCAAAGCTTTTTGCTCTCATTTTCACATTAAATACATCTTTGCCTTTTTCATCTTTGATCATGCACCATTTATCTTCAAACTTGATAAACTTTCTCTAAACACAATTCATTTGCCCTTAACTAAGATATATTCACCATTTCCAATTTTTACTTTGGAAATAACAGTTTTGTCGAGCTCCTTAAAAAGTTTTAGATTATTAGTCATGTGGTGTGTGCAACCACTATCAATCAGCCAAGAGTCATTAGAGCTGCTGCTTATTACAAAACATGTTACGACAAATATATGCTTCTCTTGACATTGCTCAATAGTAGATTTGCTTTGCTTTCATGTTGTTATGATCTATAGATCTACTTCAAATGTCCAATTTGACTATATTTCCTGCATTTGACATCTGGTCTCCACCAATACTTTTTTTTGTAGGTGATTATTATTATTATTTTTTATATACAATGTGGACAAGGTGGATATGTTTCCTCCTTATTGGTTTTTAATTTGTTGTTATTTTTAGTTTTCTTGTTGTTCCACTTGTCTCATCATTTTTCTTTGCTCTTACGCCTGCAATGCATTTGCCAATTTTCTTCAGGATATACTTGATAAATCCTTTGACTCTCTTAATGAAGAAATCATAAACTCATATTTTTTGGCACAATCACAAGAATATTTTGCACAATTCGTTCGTCAGAGAAATTCTTACCAAGCAATCTCACCTTGTTTATTATGCTCAGCAACTTGTCAGAGTAGTCTTTGATGTTTTCTGTCTCTTTCACCTTCTACGTTTCAAATTCTATGATCAAGTTGAGCACTTGCATGATTTTGGTTCTTTTAATTCCCTAATATTCCTTTTTGAGAAAGTCCACAAATATCCTTTTCAGACTTCGGGTTCACGATTCTTGTAAATATTGTGCTCGACACAGCAGAAATCAATTCTTATAAAAAATTCTATCAGTTAAAATCAATTCCTACCCAAAATTCATCTAAATATTTGTTGCATGCATAAAGAAGCCAAGGTTGCCAATTCAACAAAGGCGCCATGAAATAAAGATGGTGCCAAATCATGAAATAAGATTCCAAGCTAAGTTAAGGAATAATGGATCATCGTGCATTTTCTTTTGCTAAATAGTCATAAATTGTTATTATTTCACTTCTTTTTTTTTTTTTTCCTAATATAGCTCCAAACTTTGTAGGGTTAATTAGCTAACTTTGTATATAAAGGATAAATTCGTTGAATAAAGGGACGACGAGAATTGAGTTCAACAATTGAGTTGATTTGAGAGAAAGATGTCCTACATTTGAGGTATTACATCCTATTATTTCTTTTGACTAGTTCTAAACTACCCCACTTTCAACACTGGGCTAAATAGTAACTAAACAAAATAACAGCCTCATGCATGCGTGCTACCTGCTGTAGAACCGGCCATGACAAAAATTTTAAAATTCTGCATTGCGTGAACATTTTCAATTCCCCAGTTTACCCACACGTACTTAGGATTAACTTTGTGCCCCCTCTAACCTTTACGGATCCTATCATTGCCTCCCCCATCAAATATAACCTTGTCCTCAAGGTCCAAAGCTGAAAATTGTTGTTTTAAGTAATCCACGGCTTCCCACGTAGCGTCCTTTGTTGATAGATGATCACATTGCAACAGTGCTTTAGGAACTATGCGTGAATCCTTCTTTTTCCATCGATACTCCAAATTTTCTTGTGTTTAACTTGCAACTCCCCTTCTTCATTCACGAATAGTAGGTTGTAGGCTCCCATTTTTTTGCTGTGTAGGGGTGTGTAAATGCAACAAAATGACTAAATTTGCTTAGACGATCTACCACGACTAGAATTGTATTGTGACCTGCAGAGATTGGTAACCTATCTATAAAATTCATTGAGACATCCTTCCATACTTGAGAGGGAATAGGCAGCGATTGGAGAATCCCGCTGGCGAATATGTTACGGTTTTATTGCGTTGGCAAGCCTCGCTGTGACAGTGATACAACCCAACTTCCTCATTCGTGGCTGGCCAAGAGACATTTTGGGACAATCTTTTGTATGTCCGCAGCACTCCTAAATGGCCTCCTATTTCAGACTCGTGAAACTCATGTAGTAGCTTATTAACTTTGATGGGAGACTTAGGTTGCACAATGACCCTATTTTTGTAATGTAACAATCCTTAATATACCTTTTGGCTGCTTTTCGATTCTTCTATAACAACTACTTTTTTTTCTTGTATACAAGGGCTACTAACATGCTCGGTCTTTAGATCCTCCCACACGTGGAAATCGGGCCTGCTAATGGCTTGTAATTCTAGAGTGCCTGATTGCCTAGATAAGGAGTCAATTGCATTATTTTCATTGTCAGACTTGTATATCTCATATTCATATCCCACTAATTTTGAAACTCATCGTTGTTGCTCAGGAGCCATTACTCGCTGATCTAAGAGGAAACGAAGACTCTTTTCATCTGCTCAGATTTGAAATTTTCGTCCCACAAAGTATTGTTGCCAACAACATATGGCTTCCAAGATAGAAAGCATTTCTTTGGCATAAATTGACCAAACCTTCTTGGTAGGTCCCAGACCCATACTCACGTAGGCAATAGGCTTCCTTGTTGAGATAAAACAGCTCCAATCCATAGTCAGATGCATCTACTTCAATTACAAATACTTCTTCGAAATTTGGCATAGCCAGAATTGGTGTAGTAGTGAGCGAACTTGAGATCCATGAATACTTGCTTTACTTCTGCATTCCGAGCAAATTGACCATTCTTCAGTAATTGGGCTAGAGGCTTTGCAATCATCCCATAATTTCTAACAAATTTTCACTAATAGCCCGTTAAACCCAAATACCTCTAAGCTCTGTAATAGTGATAGGCTTAGACCACCGCTGCATAGCCTCAACTTAGAGGAATCTACCTTTACCCCTTGACTGGTCACAATGTGGCCTAGGTATTCTAGTTCTATTTGGCCAAAGACACATTTTGAAGGTTTAACAATAAACTTATTCTCTCTTAGAATTTGCAAAGTTTGCTTTACATGATCAACATGCAATTTCCAAGAAGCATTATAAATTAAAACGTCATCAAAGAATGCAGAGATGAAGTTTCAAAGGTATGGACGAAAAATGGAGTTCATGGTAGCTTGGAAGGTGGATGGCGCGTTGCACAATCCGAATGGCATGACCAAGTACTCGTAGTGGAAATTGTATGATAAGAATGCTGTCTTGTAAACATCTTTAGGATGAAGTCGGATTTAGTGATATCCAACTCGCAAGTCTGGTAAAGTAAACTGCTCCATGCAATTCATCCAACATATCATCCACAGTTGGAATTGGAAATCGATCCTTAATGGTTACTGAGTTTAAGGCATGATAATCAGTACAAAATGAATAAGAGCTGCCCTTTTTTTTATTACCAGTACGGGTGATGAAAATGGGCTTGTGCTATTCCGAATAATTTGGATTTTTAACATTTTTGGTTTTAGTCGCTCGATATCATCTTTTAGAAGTGTATGTATCGATAAGGTCGCACGTTGGCTGGTCCTGCCTCTTCTTTTAATAGAATTTGATGATCAAATTCCCGTCAGCAAACTCTAGCAAAATGGCCTTTATAGACTCTGGAGTTGCCACCTTACTTGTCTTCTTTTCCTCTTTATTATGTACAGTGAATAAAGTACTCCCATTCTGCATCTCCTTGGACAGTGATTGTTATGAAAACTTCGGTTGCTGCTGCTCGATCCATTCCTTCAATCCTTCTTTCCGTGCCTTCTATTTAAAGTCCATGGCTAAGCGACTCTAATCACACTTCACTGAGCCTAGGGATGATAAACATTGTATTCCGAATATCACGTCTAAGCAAGAAATAGGAAGGCCAAATAATGTGAGAACGAACATAACTCCCTAGTGGGGTGATCGGAAGCTTTAACAATGCAACCAACTTCTTGGTAATAAAGTTATTAGTGAACTCTGAATCAACCAACACTGCGACGAGCTTGCGTTTGATGGTTGTCGTCGCGTGCATGGTTTGAGGAACTTCCTAACCTGTGAGAGCCTACAAAGAGATTTCTTATTATTCAATATTAGTGGTTATTCTCTTCATTTCTTTATCAACAATCTTCATGATTCGAATGTCTTGACTAGTCTCTGGTGCACACTCTATAAGGAATGCCTGTGGAGTGCGACATTTGTGATTATGCGAGAATCTTTCATTGAAATTGAAAAAAAAAAAGGTCCTTTTTCTATTCTTCGCTGCATCTCCTTCCTTGATAAACGTTGAGCTACCATTGCGTTATACTTTTCTGGTGATATTATTGCATGACCAGCACCAGTTGGTGCTGTCAATGTAGGCCGACTCGATTTTCGTTGTCGGCTAAACAATTCATCTTTCATCCTTGCTAAACTAATGAATCTTTCTACTTTCTTGGTCTGAACATGCAGACTTCATCTGCTAATTTCGGTTTTAGTCCCTCTAGAAAGGTTCCCACAGGCGCTTTCTGCTTCTGCCCATGTACACGGTTTATTAAACATTTCAAACTCTCGCTGGTAATCCCGTAGTGTGCCAACCTGCTTCACCCGAGTTAGAGCATTGTAAAAGTCTTCGTGTTTGGTAAGACCGAATTGTGCCCAAGCTCTTCTTTAAACACCTCCTGCGAAACCATCACAACTCTTTGGCCGATAGAAACATCATGAAATGAAAAGAACTGAGTTGCCATTCTAAGCCGTTTTGTGAGATCGCAGCAATATATATATATATATATATATATGGAAACTCCATTTTTACCGTCTTCTAGAATGTTGACCCTTGGCTAGACCCTTCTCCTTTCGATGAACTGCCACTTCCATACGAACCTACGAGACTTTTTGCGAATTGGTGTCGAGATGCAATAACAGTCTCTGTAAGTTACCTTAAGGCTCTTTCTATCCTCTGAATTCTTCCATCTATCCTTCATTCTTTGGTAGGCTACTTCTATCCTCTGAATTCTTTCATCTATCCTTCATTCTTTGGTTGTCAATTGTTGCAGGGTCTCTTGTACAGTAGTTAAATCTGAATTAATTTGATTCAGTCGTTTTTCCGGTGGTAGCCATACTCCGATACAGAGTCGTTAAGATCAAATACAATAACTAAACTTAAAATAATACTTATCTCCGTTTTGATGGATAGGAGAATAACCAATAAAAAAATTTTGAATTTCCTAAAATCCCCTCATAGCACTAGCTTCAAGTCTTATTTATATAAAAAAAACAACTAACAGATTGCCGACGTTTGAGCTATAACATAATAACTAAACACACTAACAGCCTCGTGCACGGGACCCCCACGTACTTTGGATTAACTTTGTGCCCCTCTTCATCTTTTTATCTCTCAAAACCAAGACATGACCACAAACAAATCTAAACCAATTGGAATAAAATCTTAACCAAAATTCTAAAACACCTGAACCTAACAACTACTATTTACGCCAATATCAAATATATATACACAAATACAACAAACAAAAACAAAACCAAAGCCATTGATACTTAAAGAAAAACTCAATAATTTGCTTCAAAAACATCCAAAAAAATGTCAATAATTTTGCTTTGGATTTGGCTATGAGGGGCCGTTGGTGTCGAGAAGGTTCGTGTGGTTTGTGCCGCCGGTGGCTTTTGACGTGGAAAAGGGTAGTGTGTGGCGACGGTTGTGGATATGGCTATGGGTGGCTATTGGTGGCGAGAAGGGTCGGGTGTGGTTGGTGTTGGCGAGTTGGTTGTTGGCGGGGAGAAGGATAGTGTGTGACGATGGTTGTGGATCTGGCTATGGGTGGCTGTCGGTGGCGAAAAGGGCGGTGTGTGGTTTGGAGACTGATACAGCAATGGGGAGAATGAAGAATGCAACGGAGAGAATGAAGAACGGAGAGGTGGAGAGGGAGAAAAGGAAATTAAAAATTGATAGAGAAAAAAAAATAAAAACTATTATTTTTTGTTTTAAAAGTTAAAAGTTATTCTGCTTGTAAATTTATTATGTTAAAATAAATAGTTTCTTTTAAAAATATATTTGAACACTAATAGAGATAATGTTAGGGATATTGAGCTATTATTTAAAAAATAAGGAGAATTGGGGGATTTGGTTATTAAGTAGAGGGAAAATAATAAGTATTTCGTTGGATTATTGTAACAAAATAGTTGGTCAAAAGTGGAATAAAAGAAGTAAGAGACAGAAATATGTATAATATAAATTGATAAGAACTCAATATTATTAGTTAAAGTTAGACAAGCCTTGCCTTCCAAAGAAGAAGCTCAGCTGTTTGTTGCCCAAGCAAAGTGTATTCAACAAAGAATATTAGTACCTTGCTGTAAAGGTGATCTTACTCAGAGTTTGTTATGGCACAGAGGTAAGAGCACACAATGCAGGCAGCAACAATAAGAAGAAAAGGACAAAGTACATGTCACCTTTTGTTGTTTTTTTTTTTCAGCTGCTTTGCTTAGTCATTTTGTAAGGTTTTCTTTTTTTTTTTGATATAAAAAACTGTAGCCGTAGCTGCATTCATGATTTTGATATAGAAAACCGAGAGTGAATATTTTTCCTTTGAAACTTGGTATCAGAGCAGGCTAAGAAATCCAGAGATACTTTAGGAACCCTTCCAGGCTCTAACTCGAGCACAATGAGCAACCACTCTTTTGCTCGACCAAGTCACTTCACCAACTTAACATTTGCAGTTCTTGTTAAGCTAGACAGACAGAATTTTTTGATCTGGAAAGCTCAAGTGCTCTCCACAATCAGAGGCAATGATCTCGAGCCCTTCATTGATGGGACAAGAACAGCACCAAGCAGAGTTATCATCATCATTGATGATGAAACACAAGCAGAGACAATAACAGAAAACTAAGCTTTCTTTCAATGGAGGAAGTAAGACCAACTTCTCTTGAGTTGGTTAATGTTCACCATGAGTGAGACAGTCTTAGCAACACAAACCAATTGCACTACCTCTTAAGAACTATGGGAAGCTGTAGATAATGTTTTCCTCATAATCACATGCCAGGATATTACAACTCAAAAGTCAGATTCAATCAAGCAAGAAAGGTGCTCAGTCAATCAATGATTTCTACAGCAAGATGAAGAGACTTGCTAATGCACTTACAATAGCTGAAAAACCAGTATCAGATGAAGAGTTGATAAAGTATATTCTTGGAGGCCTTGGTCAAGAATTCGATGTAGTGGTTGTGAACATATCTTCCAAAATGGGAACAATAACTCTTGAAGACGCATATGCAGAACCACTGTCATTTGAGAGCAGATTGGAATAGCATAACAACACCATCAACTCAAATATGGAAGTCAATGTGGCCTCAAGGTTCAATCATGGTAACTGGAACAAGAAGTTCACAAAGGGTAGAACACCTAACTTTTCTGTCAACAGAGAAAGAATGAACACAGACAGAGAAAGAGGAAGAAACTCACCTGAAAGAGAAGCACCAAAAGTCACCTGCCAGATTTGCAATAAGAATGGACACTCAGTAGCCATCTATTGGTACATATTTGATCAAGACTTTAAAGAAAATGAGACACATAATGCAAGACAGAACTCAACTCTTGTTACCACACAAGAGGATGGAAGTGAAGCAAGCTGGTTTTTTGATTCAAGGGCAACTAACCATGTCACAAATGACCTTAGTAACCTTTCCATCAATGTTGAATACAAAGGTAATAAAACTCTAACTGTTGGAAATAGAGATAATTTATAAATCACACACATTGAAACAATGCTTGCTACTTGTTAAGCCAAACCATCTCAAATCATTTGAACTCAAAAATGTGTTGCATGTTCCCAAAATCACAAAGAACTTAATAAGTGTCTCAAAACTTGCTTGTGATAATAATCTAATTATTGAATTCTATGATGATATCTGTCTTATTAAGGATAGAAACAAAAGAATCTTGTTAGAAATAATGGTTAGAAGTGAATTATATTTGCTCAAGAGTCAAGGGAAGGTTGAGAGTCTAGTAGCTATCTAAGAGATTTTTTTTTTAAAGTCTCCTAAGTCATTATTTGCATGTTGTAATGAATCATTTAGAAATAGTTGTGAGTCATTCAGTAGAGTCTTGGAAGAGAGTGTGTGATGACCGGAATTTTATGAAATAATTATCATAAAGTCTTAAAGATCAGGATAAAACTTTTTCGAACATCATAGATAAATAATTCAAAAAATGACTTAATAATATTGGTTATTACAATGTCAATTTGACCTTAGAAAAATAAAAGTGTAAATCAAGCCAAAATCGAATAAACAGTAATTAAATGAACAATACCTGGATGAAATAAAACCAAGCCTAAAAATTTGAACCCATGACCCGCCCATACCCCTTATACTTAAAATGACCCATTTTTACTCTGCCTTTCATTTTGCTTTTGGCTTTTGCAATTAAAAAGATTTAGGGAGAAGAGAAGTAAAAACCCGTAAGTGAGAAGGGGAAGAAAACTTAAATAGTAGGGAGGAAATCAAAGGGAACCCGAGAGGGAAATGGAAATTCGGCCCTAGGGAGAAGGAAAAAGATGAAATCAGCCTTGGGGAAAGGAAGAAGATGAAATCGACCATGGGGAGAAGGAAGAGAATAAATTCGGCCATGTGAAAATAGAAGAAACCCAAACCCGTGAGAGGAAGATTCGGCCAAAGCAAGGAAAGAGAAGGGAAATCCGGCCATGAAAGGTGAAAATCCAGCCATGAGAGAAGAGAATCCGGAAAAGGGAGAGAGGGAAGAGAAGAAGGTGGATGGTTTCAGTTCTTAAACCTTTGAAAATAATATGTGTTTGGTTTTTTTTTTACTAGTTCTTTGTGTTTTTATTATATTATAGTTGGATTTTGGTGATGGGAGTTGTTACTTGATCTCTGTTTTCTGAACTTTAATTATGTTGTTTGATTGTCGAGAAATGTTGAAAAATGGAAGAAAAAATAGGAAGCAAGCAAAAAGAAGAGAGAGAGAGCAAAGAATTAAAACGAAATGTGCCAATTGTTTGACGAAATGAGTTACGAAAATGCGAATGGAGGATAGAAAGGGAATTCTAAATTTATGGCAAGCAAGGTGAGTGTGTTATGTTTAAATTTGACTTTAAAATAACATAAATTTGTGTCGGTAGGATTGGTTTATAAAAGATTATGTGTTGGGTTAGTTTATGCATGCAAATTTCAGAAATTATGGTGTCGTTAATGCATAGCTCATTTAGTTAGCATACATGAGCGGAGTGTAGGATAGTGAGAGTGCAAGTGAAATATATAGGTGTCAATCGCTAAAATTTTTGAAC
>JAXCLQ010021619.1:0-14681 GCA_035584115.1 Cedrela odorata | reverse complement strand
TAGCATACATGAGCGGAGTGTAGGATAGTGAGAGTGCAAGTGAAATATATAGGTGTCAATCGCTAAAATTTTTGAACAGGGTTCGAAAAAATGAAAACTGAATGAGTTCTGGGCATTAGATTGACGAAATGTAAAAATAATAGTAAACTAGACACATAAGAGAATGATATAGCCAAAAACTAGATCAAGGCGCTTAGCGACGAATGCTCTGCATCCTGTCCTGTTGCGTCACCTAGCGAAAAATAGTTATAACTTGAGCGATCAGATTAAAATATGAATCCGTAAAGTGCGGTGGAAACTAGACATATAATAGAGTGTACCACCAGCAACTTAGGTTGAGATATGTTATCGATTTAGCACAGTGCAAGTTAAATTCTCTTGCTGTGCAGAAATGCCATTTAAGAGTTTATAACTTGAGTAATCGAATCTGAAATTCGAATTTGTAAAGTGCGGTATAGTGTACATGTATTTATTTATTTATTCATTCAAGGATAATTATGAAACTTAACATAAGTCGTGTATTGTAGATCGCCGATCGGAGTGTCGCTGACACATTTTGGTACGAAATGGTAAAATTCTAATAGGTGAGTGGATTAATCTCATTTTTTATAATTCTAGACTTACACTTGTTGGTCTTAAGAAACTCCTTTAGAATTGATAAAAGTGTTGGATCTATATGATGTAAAGGCTGAGCTTAAATCTCGTCGAAAATCAAACTAGTTACGATTTTCAATAGGTCGAGTTTGGGTGAAAGAATTGGGATTGCTAAATGCATGTTTTATGGTTATATTAAAGGTATGTTAACGCATTTAAATTATGGAAATAGCCATTGGAGCATTGATATCTAGTTACACAGTTTATGTATAAATTTGATATAAAAGTGATGCGGCATTGAGTCGGTGAAATGCATAAATGTATGACATATCGTATACGTTTGATATTTTATGGTCAAAGCGTGGAGCCTATGGTGGATATTAAGGCGTATAGGTGAGTGAATGGTTATGGTTTTGAATAGTCATTTAAACAATGTGATGGAATGCATAAGTTAAAGAATTTGATTTAATTATTGAAAATTTCGTTGATCATTGTTTTATAAAATGGCATCTATGTTGTGGGTGGGCAGGATGCCCCTTTGTATTATATACAGAATATGAGTATTTATAGAGTAGGCAGTATATGTTGTGATGTAGGTAGTAAATGTTGATTTAATCCTTGAAGACGTGTTGCAACTTTGCGAAGGTGCGAGTTATGATATAGGTGGCACATGTTGGAAGCTTATTTGGCTTCGCTAAGTTTACTTTGAATAATACTTTATAGAGTTTAAAAATTAATATGGCTATAACAACTGTCATTTAAAGATGTTGTGAATGTTTTAATGTGAAACTATAAATGTTTCGATGATGAGGTTGAGTTATTTGATTATTACACAATTGTAATGAATGGTGAAATTGAGTAATTACGAGTTGTGATATGATAAGAATGTTGTGGATAAGTTGGACTGTTATGAGCCCATGAATTGTGTTTTGGGCCGTGTTGATTTGGAAAAGGAGATTAAGATGGTTTACTGAGTATATATAAATATTATATTTCATTAAGTTAATATGTAAAAGTAAGATTGTTATTCAAGTTGAAAGCTGAAATATATATAATAAAGAATAAATTAAATTCTAAAACTTTACTTGGCCATGAACTATTAAATGCCACAATTTTTACAGTTGCTAGAACCGTTTTTGAGAACAGTGATGCTAAGTCGAATATTGTGAAGTCACGGAATATGATTTGGGCAATGATGTGTGAGGAAAAGATATTAAGATGGAAGATTAACTTATATATTTATATACGATTTATGTATTTCATGAAATAAAAGTAAATTATAGTTTGGTTAACTGATTTGACAGTTGTATAAATATGAGAACTGAATAAATAACATAGATGTATAAATAACAGAGCTATATAGAGACAAAGAGGTATAGACACCAGAGTTGTACAAATACTAGAGAAAGTTTGTGAGGGCGCTGATGGTGATGAGTTGATGTTGTCATCGCGGAAGATATTATATATGATGATAAATTCTAATTTCACGACCTTGTAGATTCCCAATGATTGAATTCTAGATGACTTAAAGTATAATGGTGATTATATATAATCTAAGTTTAATTTATTTTGTCACGCCCCGAACTTGGGGTCCACCCGAGACAATCACCATAGACCTTTATAATACACTCTATATACCCAGAATATATCAAGAGAACTTGTAAGACTTTTCTGTCAATTATCCAAAACCTGAAAACAGTTTATAATTATAAATTCCTATCCATGAGATCATTATAAAAAAATTAACCTTCATGATCAATTCATCCACAACACAAAATTAATAATTAAAATATTATAATATTGGAAATCATCCCTAGTCGAGTTTGAACATATATGAGTATTACATAAACGTTTAGTTTTCAAATACATTACAAAATTCAAGTAGACATATTTAGTAAATTATATCTAGTGGACTCAAAGTACATATGTAAGTCAAGAAAGAAAACCTACCGAGAGAGTTGTAAGCTCTCTACTGCTACCACTGGTCTGGCGAGTACTAAGGCGCCTAACCTAAAAATTGTAATGGTGAGAAATGAGTATACAACTATACTCAGTGAGTAAATAAAGTACATCCATATATACATACATGCACATGCATTTTCAAATACAGATATTAGAATTTCATTTACTTTATACTCTCAAATACATATATATTTTCTCAAAATTAATTAATGAGAAACATTTCATCGGTCTGCAAATAGTTTCAAATAATCCAAATTGGGCTGGCCATTGTTTCTCTACTGTTACTTTGGCTAAGGTAATGTTGAAATCATCAGTGAGTCTTTCATACATAAAACCATATGCAATGCATTCTTTATAAAATAGAAAATAATGTCTCATATTTTACAAAATCACTTTATTTAAGTAAAACATGAATTATAAAACACCATTCGTCCAACTGATGTTGGCCCTAAGTAGTCACTTAGTGACACTGGCGATTGTCCTCGTCATATCTATCAAGTCTAGGATAACCCTATAAAGCTGCTAGGATTTTTCATAGGGCATTTATACAACTGTGCATCCCGCATTCGACACACAGTAGGCTTGCCAGGGACATACTTCTTTATACCAGCCCCACTGCGACTGCACTTACCTATACGGCCTTTTAATAGGTTTGTCTATAAGCTATCTCTCTGTATATATAGTCAAATAACAAGCCTACTGGCCATACATTAGGCCCACTAGCCATGAATCAATGTCTGGCTTTATCAGTCATATCACCAATATATATGCATTAAAACAAAATTATTTACAATCAATGATTTTAAAACATATACTCAAATTCCGATCTCTCCAACCATTTCAGCATGTATATTGAATAGCATTTAATAACAGACCAAATAATCAAATCAACCTAATATCATGCACTTTTCATAAAACAATTTTAATTCAAATTTCTTTTTAGTCCTTATATTCACAAAACATGGTTTACAATTTATAGAAGAATTTAATTATCTGATTTTAATATTTCGTTACATTAGCATTCACTCACTGAGTCTTTTTAGACTCACTCCCTTCCTACTCTCTAGTTTTGCAAGGACATAGAATTAGTAAGTCATTTCAATATCTAGGAGACATGAGCTGGGAAGATGGTATACTTTGCAGTCACCAGAGTGTTGGGTTCAATGTTGTATGTTTATTAAGTTATATGACACTAATCGAATGAGTTATTTTGAAAATGTTTGAAATATGAATGAATTCTTGTGTTAATTGATAGTTTAACAATTCATTGATTCGTTTCTGCAAATATTATTGCTTTAAGAAGAAAAAAACATATTTTGTATCACATTGACATTAGAAAAACTTTCATGATTTACTTACTGAGATTATATCTCATCTTATATTGTAAAAATTTTATTTTTCAGAGAATAGTACTTAGAAGTGACAAAAGACGCGTGCAAGGTTAGTTAAGTATAGATAAAAATTTTGATTATATGTGTAATTAATAGAGTAATTACAAGTTTAAGAACTAGTTATATAGATAACTCTTTATATGTGTTAGGAAATTAGAAATTATAGACATTTAAGAATCATGTAATAGTAATATTCTTTGTATGAAATGATGTATCATTATGTAATAATAATTGATTGAATAAGTATGAGAATGGGGTATCACAAGAGTGGTATCAAAGCTAAAGTTTGAGGTTATGTAGATTCTAAGTGATGAGATAATGATTTGAGGTTCTTAGATATTAGAAATGACTGAAATTTTATGTATATAGACATTCATATTAATAATGAAACCAAGGTTTGAAATTCAAAAAAATTGATGAGAAAATATAATTATGACAATGAGGGACATAGAAGAAAGTATTTATACGTGTAAATATAGTATCGATGCATGTGAAGAAAGTATCGATACATGTGATGAAAGGATCAATAATTTGTAAGTAAGAAAGTTCAAAATTATTTATGAACTCATCCAATCAATACCTTAAGGAGAAGAGATTGATACATGAAGGCAAATGTATCGATACTTGGTGTTAAAGAAATTTTCAGAACTAAGATTTTAATGAACGGATCGATACCATGGCTAAAAATGTCGATACATTGCAATTCAAAGCTCATGTTAGGATTCTGTAGACTTTGGATTAGTTAAAAAAAAAAAAAGCTAAGCAAACTTTTTAGTTAGTGCAGTTTTAACTTCGGTATATTTGTGATAATTTCATGAAATTTATTTTATTTGATTTTAATTTGTAAATATGGTATGGATGAAGTATGATTGATGGACTAGTATAAGTAGAAGTGAAAATGGTACGATTAGTAGAGCTCTCGTAAAGGACTTGATAAGTTTGTACATAGTTAAGAAGAGAGCGAAACTAACATGAATTATTCTCCATTATTCTCATATTGAACTGGGTCTACAGGTGACAAAAGAAGTGAAAAAGAAAGCCCTCCTAGGAATGCAGAAGTATAAAAAGGATAAGTGTTGTAATAAATTAGTGGTGAGACGTTTGTATTAGAAGATTAGATATTACAACACTTATAACACGGATAAGTGTTGAATGAAGATATTAAGGAAACCTTTTTCGGGAAGACTGGTTTAAGTGAGAAAAATAGCAATGAAGGATCGAGAATGTTACACCCTATTCTCATACTTATTCAATCAATTATTATTACATAATGCTACATCATTTCTTACAAAGAGTATCACTATTACATGATTCTTAAATGTATACAATTTCTAAATTCCTTACACGTACAAAGAGTTATCTATATAATTAGTTCTCAAACTTATAATTACTCTATTAATTACACATATAACTAAAATTTTCATCTATACTTAACTAACCTTGCACACGTCCTTTATCACTTTTACATACTACTCTTTGAAAAATAAAATTTTTACAATAAAGGGTGAGATACAATCTCAGTAAGTAAATCAAGCAAGTTTGCACATGTCGATGCGGTACATAATATAAATAATCAAACAGATCAATATATTTTCAAATTCTGCAATTACACATAAAACAATTTATAGTATAGATATTTTCAAAATGGCTCAGTCGGTTAGTGTCACTTGTACCTACAGTGACCCGAATTCAAAACGTAATCACGTATTTTGCTTAAAGCGGATATTCTTTCCAGTTTGAACATAACAAAAACGTGCACAACATGGTAAACAGAATTCTAAATTGCTCGCATGTTCTGCTTTTGCCACGAGATCCGACCAAGTTAGAACAAATATTAATTAACGACTAGAGCCAAAAAATCATTTTCATTCATAAAAATTCACACATCGATATCATTTTTAACAATTATTTCATGAATTTGATATCAACATATAAAATATTTAAAATCCATAATTTTCATATTATTTTCAAACATATTCAGATATCATATTATTTTAAAAGCAGTCAAAATACATACATAATTTATTTACTACAAAGGGAGGGTAACCACTCCCACTAACGATCCTCCCACTGAACTTAATTTTTCTCCCGAATTCTGGTAGCCTAATACCACAAATATACAAATCATATCTTCTACTATTCAATTAATTAATATAAATATTTTTAATGTGATACTCGCGGAATTAGTGTCTAAAATTTCTTAGTTTTACCAATATCACTAAGTTTAACTAATTAAGGTCATTTACCCGATTTTCAACAATGAATTCTCATGACTAACTTACTTTAATTTACATTTTTGACTACTAGAAATTTATACATTTTTGCCTAAGTAAATAAATACGGTTTTGATCTAAAAACTGTAATAAAAAATTATTTATATGCGTACTATAGCAAATACTGTTTATGTAGGAGTACTATAGGAAATTACTGTTGATGTAGGATATTGTAGCTATAGTATTGTTCATATTATGAGTATTGTACAAACAGTTACTATACAGATCAAAGTTACTATAGCACATTCAAAAATACTATAACATATTCAAATTCTATCAAATATTACATTTCTATTCCAATTCAACACAATCTAACATTTTTTATTTTATGCAAAAGGAAGCTTAAATTATTCGGATAAATAGTAGCCCTAATTTCAATTCATGATCAAAATCTAAAATTCAAGCTTTTTGTACGTAAATGGCTTATTGATAATTAAAATTTGAAAAAAAAAACTGGTCGAATTGAAAGTGAAACGACTAAAAATTGTGAGAGAAAAGGGAAAATGAGTTTGCTGTAAATAAAGAGGAATAAACAGGGGTTTGAAAGAAAGAAGATGCAATTTGTTATATGTAGGTTTGTAAAATTTCAATTAGGCCTTTATTCTTTTTAAAATTATATAAATAACCTAAAATTTTAAAAAACTTTTATTTTAGTCTCTTTAAAAATTCTAAAATAACCTTTAATATTTCATAATCTTTATAATTAAGTCCAAAATTAATCTAAACACTATTTCCTTTATCTAGATCCACTTATAATCTAATTTTATGAAATTAATTTTGTGTCAAAATAAAATTTTGGAATTCACCTAAAAATTCTAAATTACATAAAATTTTAATTAAACAAATAGTATCAAATTATTCGATTAAATTTCTTAAATACTACATATGCTACAGTTACAAATTTTTAAAATTACGGGCATTACAATTCTCCCCTCCTTACGAAATTTTCGTCCTCGAAATTTTACAAATGCCTTATTCATTATGTATACTTAACCAATATCCCTTGCATTTACCTAATATGATCTTCTTATAAAACCTCCACAAAGCAAGTAATTGAACTCACGTACTTGATTAAACTCGTTACAAATTACAGCTACCATTTAGAATGTATGGTAACTTAATCAAATTAATACATAATTAATGAACCTATTCTTCTAATATGCATTCATTGATAGTAATAACAATTATCATTCTTACTAAATCATGCTTCCATTGAGCAACTCTAATAACAAGTTCCAAATATTATATAATATTAAATCATATATCTTATTAGCTTGTAGTCTAATCATTATATTTAAGCTTAAAGTGTACATGATCTAGAGACTTAAACTTTACTATCATCATCTCTTATTCTAAAATGTAACATCACTATCCTTTATTTTATAATATAACATAACTTATAAATAACTTCTATAAAATTCTATGTATTGCTAATTGACTAAGGTCAATATAACATACAACATGTACATTGTATATATATTTAAGATCTAAATATAAGATATCAGAGACATTTTCTTTATATATAATCCAACTTTATTCTAATCGCCTTAATCCCTTAATATTCAACTATTGTCCCATCACAATGTCAAAATATATTTACTATTATATTGAGTAATATATATGACCTATGCGAAGAATTGTCAATAGTTATAAATCATTAAATACAGTTAAGGTCTAACTTTTGCATCAAGAATTATTATGCACCATTACCTCCAGCAACCTTTACTTATAGGATGCATAATATCTTCATAACATATAAGTAAGATTCTTTATATATACAAATTTTAATTCTCAAATGGTACACTACACTATGGTACTTTTGATATTCTTAATATAAATTTCTAATCATCTCATTCATATCAATCAAAAATTGTATATTTTCAATTCAATTATGGCCTATAATACTTACTGTAGAAAATTATTGTTTAATTTAGGAATATCCAATAATAACTTTTCTCAATTAAATTATTAAACCAAGTCATCCAAATTATTTGTTAATACATTTATTCTCCATCCATTCTATGTTCTAAAATAACACATGTATAAAATATTAAATCTTAAAAATTAAATAATTAAATAACATACTTCTTATAATTCCTCATAATTCCACCATATAGACCTTAAAATCAGTTACAAACTAATGTATCTATATACTACATATAAAATCATATAAAGTAGTATTGATTTTAACTATCTTATTAGTTACTCTAAGTCTTTTCAAATTTAAGATACGGACATGTATGTTCAATAATATCTTAATCATTAAACAAAATCGAATTTTAAGACATTGAACAAATACAATACCAACTTACATGTCCTTTCAATCTCATTAAAATAACTTCATTAATATAAAGAAATTCAATAAAATAAAACTCGAGTTATGCTTAATAACCAAATCTTTCTTCTATTCACCTCAAATAATTTTTTTACAAATCGTCTTATCCATATAATCAATATTCCTTCAATTACAAATCCCATCAATCATATCAAGTCTACTTACATAAATCTTTGCATATAAAATTCAATATTATTACACATATTTAAATATTCTCATTAATATACCTTTGATGCAGATAAATTCTTAATTGAAATCTCTTAAATAACTCACCAGTTAATTTTTCTTCCTAAATTGTCTTTGTTATCCCTTATTATTATTATTATTATTATTATTATCAACTATGAACTTTGTCTCCCAAGTGTCATGGAAATGAATATATCTTATACTTATGAAATTTCATAATTATACTCCTTAATCATTGAAAATTTATTTAATAAAATAGATGACTATAAATTCTTAGCTTAAGAAACTATGTATTCCTCTTTATATATAACATGTCAGTAAATGTTTCAAATTTTTGTAAATTTAATGCAATCTAAAACATCTATTTCACACCGTAGAGAAAATTATCATATTTCTTAAACACTCTTGGCTTTCATCTAGAAATAAGATTTTATTACTTTTATGATCTTAAATTTCTTTTTCATAGTACTTCTCCAATCTCCTCAAAAATCTTCTCATAAAAGAACCCAAAATGAACTTTTACGTTGACTTCACATATTTACAGTTTAGGCTCCATTCTCGATCAATAAATTAAAATTCTTAGTAATCAATTCTTATAAATCTCGTAAAATAAAATTCTTATTTCTTATCATTTCTTATAATAATAAATAAGATTTGAACTTTATTCTTATTTACAGACTAAACTCATAAATAGTCTCATATCAAAAGCCACTTGATAATATAACCCAAGATAATTTATTTTACAAAAATCATAAATTTCCTTTTTAATACTAGTATAAACTTGAAATAATAATTTTAAACCTCTCCTTAACATTTTATAAATCATAAATAATTACAAAATTATTTGAGAAATGAGAAATACCTTTCATGACCCAATTACAAGCCTCAACATTTTACTTAATCCTTTTATACATTTTACTTGAATTCGTTTACTAATTCAATTTTCATTTGTTTCTCCTACTAGCTAAATAAAATCTTTTTATTCTAAAGTCTCACTTTTCTCCTAAGACATGCATCGATATTTTTTTAAAAAAATTATTATGTTTCCCCCAAAAGAAACAAATCAAATTACAATTTCTTAAAGCATAACCATTCCGAGCAATATCCTAAATTAATTTCTTCTATACTCTAATCATTCTTACCATCTCATTTACAATAGAATGTTTATTCTTTATTGTGACTTCATTCACTCTCCGGTAATCACATAAGCTAAGAAACCTTTTACACCCATTTTCCTAGTAACTTGTGGCCTTAATCACATTGAACAACTCTTGACTTATCACAAATCGTTTCCCACCAAAACTAAATTCTGATTGGCTCAGAATATTAACCACTACTATCTTTGTAAAATAATTTACTACCACATGATAGGCGGCCAACCAATCCGTTCCCAAGATAATATCAAAATCGTGTATCTTCAATAGCAACAAATCAATTATAATATTCCTATTTTCAAAACTAATTTTTTAATCTTTGTAAATATAATTTATAACTATATTTACCCATAGGAGTAGCAACAAGCATAACGTATTTTATCAGAAGAACAAACAAAAGTACAAGTCACAAATGAATATGTAACCCAAGAATCAAATTCTTTAACCTTTTGGTTAAAGAATTGCAATACATGTTGCCAGTTCATTGGACACCTATGCATCTTGTTTGGTTAGAGTATAAACTTATCTCTGTACCTTCTACCTTTTATTCTGACTTTCCCCCGTGCTATCTTTTCTACTCACTCTTTTAGTTAGACATTCGTTAATTGTATGGCCTTACTTCTTACACCCAAAACGAGCTCCTGATTCTTCATAACAAATCTCAAGATGTGATTTCGTATAATATTCGCAAAAAGAATTCTGTTTTTTTTTTTCTACAATCACACCATACTAATCCATTTAATTATCATATAATGAAAAATAACTATTTCAACAAACTTATTGTCCAATAGAATTATAAGTATACTTGATGGAATATCTGTTTTAACTGTGCAATAGTCGTTTTGTCCTTCAAAATATATGTTACTTCATAAACTTTTCTAACTTGATTCAAGCATTAACATCAATTTCAATAAAATAGCAATCAAACCACACTTAGACACAATAAAACTATATTTTTATTACTTTAATAATCGTGGGTTTAAAGAGTTTACTCATGCGATTCAGTTAAGGATTCAATCTTCTCGATCCTTCATTGCTATTTTTCTTACTTGAACTATTTTTTCCAAAAAAGGTTTCCTTAATATCTTCACCCAACACCTATCGGTGTTATAGGTGTTGTAATATCTAATATTCTAATACAAATGTCTCACCACTAATTTATTACAATTAGGAGGGCTTTCTTTTTCACTTCTTTGGTAGCCCATACACTTGGTTCGATATGGGAAAACGGAGAATAATCCTTACTAGTTTCGCTCTCTTCTTAACTATGTACAAATTTATCAAGTCCTTTACGAGAGCTTCACTAATCGTACCATTTTCACTTCTACTTATACAAGTCCGTCGATCATACTTCGTTCTTACCATATGTACAAACCAAAATCAAATAAAGTAAATTCCATGAAATTATTACGAACATACCAAAGTTAAAATTACACTAACTAAAAATTTGCTTAGCATTTTTATTTATTTAACTAACACAAAGTCTACATAATCTTGACATAAGCTTTGATTTGCAATGTATCGACACTTTTAAGCTATAATATCTATCCATTCATTAAAATTTTGGTTCTGAAAATTTCTTTGATACCAAGTATCGATACATTTGCCTTCATATATCGATATCTTCTCCTTAAGGTATTGATTAGGCAAATTTGTAAATAATTTTGAACTCTCTTACTTCCAAAGTATCGATCATTTCTTTACATGTATTGATACTTTCTTCACAGGTAATGATACTATATTCACATGTATTAATACTTTCTTCTCTATCCTTTGTTGTCATAATTATATTTTCTCATCGATTCTCTGAATTTCAAACCTTGGTTTTCCTGTTAATCTGAATATCTATATACTCAAAATTTTCAATCATTCCTAATATCTACGAACCTCAAATCATTATCTGATCAATTAGAGTCTATAGAACCTCAAATATTGGCTCTAATACCACTCTTGTAACACCTTATTCTCACACTTATTCAATCAATCATTATTACATAATGGTATATCATTTCATACAAATAGTATTACTTTTACATGATTCTTAAATGTTTATAATTTCTAAATTCTTTACGCATACAAAGAGTTATCAATATAACTAGTTCTCAAACTTATAATTCTCTATTAATTACACATATAATTAAAATTTTCATCTATACTTAACTAACCTTACACACGTCTTTTGTCACTTCTACGTACTATTCTTTAAAAAATAAATTTTTTACAATAAAGGGTGAGATATAATCTCAATAAGTAAATTATACAAGTTTGCACAAGTCGATGCGGTACAAAATATAAATAATCAAATAAATCAATATGTTTTCAACTTTACAATTACACAGAAAATAATTCATAGTATAGACATTTTCAGAATGGCTCAGTTGATTAGTGTTACTTGCACCCACGGTGACCCGGATTCAGAATGTGATCATGTATTCCACTTAAAACGGACATTCTTTCTAGTTCGAACATAACAAAAACATACATAGCACGTTAAACAGAATTCTGAATAGCTTGCACGTCTCGCTTTTGCCACGAGACCCGGCCAAGTCAAAATAAATATTAATTAATGACTAGAGCCATAAAATTATTTTCATTTATAAACATTCACATATTGACATCATTTTCAATAATTATTTCATGAATTTGATATCAACATATAAAATATTTAAAATCCACAATTTTCATTTTATTTTCAAACATATTCAGATATCATATTATTTCAAAAGCAATCAAAATATATGCATGATTTATTTACTACAAAGGAAGGATAACCACTCCTACTAACGATCCGTTCGTCTAACTCGATTTTTCTCTCAGATTTTCGTAGTCTAATATCACAAATATACAAATCATATCTTCTACTATTCAATAAATTAATATAAATGTTTTAAATGCGATATTCATAGCAGTAGTACTGTTTATATTATGGGTATTGTATAAATAGTTACTGTGCAAATTAAATACACTGTGCAAACAGTACTATACAGATCGAAGTTACTGTAACATATTCAAAAACATTGTAGCACCTTCAAAATACTGTTTATCTGAAAAAAAAAACTCCCTAATTTCTTTCCACTAACGCCTTAATCAATACAAATTTAATCAAATACTACATTTTCTACTCCAATTTAACACAATCTATTTTTTTTTTACGCCAAATTATTCGGATAAATAGTAACCCTAATTTCAATTTATGATCAAAATCTAAAATTCAAGCTTTTTGTGCATTAAATGACTTACCGATAGCTAAAAATTAAAAAAAAACCGCTCGAATCCAAAGTGAAATGGTCAAAAATTGTGAGAGAAAAGGAAGAATGAGTTTGTTGGAAATGGAGAGAAATGAACACGGGTTGGGAAGAAAGAAAAGGCACTTTGTTATATTTTGTACGGGTGTTAATTTGGATAAATGAATCGTATCTGGGTCGACATGAATACGATTCGTTTATTATTCGAATCGATATAAATATGATTCGTTTATTATTCGAATCGATATGATTACGATTTGTTTATTATTCAAATCAAAAACTTAAATTCGAATACAATTCGTTTATTTAGACAGAATTTGTTACGACATGATTATTCGTTTAGATACGATTATTTATTTGGACACGATTAAATTATAACAAAAAATAATTAAAAAAATAAATTAAAATATTAATAATTTAATTTTATTAAACATACAAATTAAATATATCAAAATTTTTAGTAAATAGAAAAAATTCAAATTTCTCTTTGTCCATAAACAACTAACACACAATAATATAAACTTAAATTTCCAGCAATTTTTTCAAACAAACAATTCACCTTGCATCTCTACGGCAAAATGGGCATAACTCTACTACATCTGCTTCTGACAACTTGGGATACCTATTGGAAATAAACAAAAGAAAACAATTCATTACATTATTGAAACAAAAGAAGTGATGCGATTAATCTTATTAACTACAAATTTACCATTGATGCACTGGATACAATACACTTTGGATTTACATTTAGTGCAAGCAACACCAAATTTGCTTTCATTTTTCATACACTGATGACATTTTATTCGTTTTGACTCTTTCACTTGATTCAAGCAAAAATTCAAATACACTTGAGCAAGTAGAATGATAAAGAAAAAAAAAATCTCTTCAAGAAGAAATCATCAAACCTATACTATAAGATTGTAGGAATAAAATGTAAAAAAGAAATATTACCTTCTCATTTCTTGTAGTGCATCTGCCATTGCGATTACCATCACTTTTCAGAACTTAATTTGATGAGGTGGGTGAACTAGAAGATGTCGATGATGACGAAGAACATGTATTATTATTCACAGAAGCAATTTTCTTCCTTTCCTTCTTTGAACTTTGTTTGACCAGTTCACCATTTCACCTTCTAGATCTTCCAAGTTCTTTTATTCTAACTAAAACCACTTCTTCAACATCATAATCTAGTTCATCCGCTAAATCTTCATTATCAAAACTTCTTTTCTTGTTGGCAGCAGCACGAGGCTTCTTTGAAATCCTCTTACAGAAAATCCGTATTCTCGATTTACCTTCTGTTTCTTCCACAATAGATTATCTTTTTCTTTCCCTTGATATGTTTGCTTAGTATTTTCATGGCTGCATAACAACCATTACATAAAGGCATAGGACATAGGTAATGGATAGAAGACGAGGTAGAGTGGAAAAAAGAAGATAGAGGCAATGGAAAAAACAAACCCTAAATTTAGGTTTTTATCCCTAGTTTATATATCAGATTAAAATAACGTCATTTTGGTCTAAATCAAAATGACGTCATTTTG
>JAXCLQ010021608.1:0-31880 GCA_035584115.1 Cedrela odorata | reverse complement strand
TTTACTTTATATTATTTCTCAAAATTATAACACTTAATACTTTAACAAGTATATTTACAACCTAGCTACGAGTCCTATAAAAGAAATTGCGGGTGTCACAATTTACACATATTATACATTATTTATATTTAACTCCTCACCTATAATTTAACATTAATATTATAATTTCTGATAAAACTCACCCAATTTTGTTAATTTACTAAGCATCTTAATTTCTTAACTATAAGTTAATATTAATAAATTAAGTGTTACAAGTATTATAAGCATGACATACACATGATAATAACCATTTATAACAACCACCACTATATTCTTCTCCACTATTTCTAACTTCTACCAATTTATACTATTATAACAACATGATAGTAAAACTTTCACTAATTTACACCATTATAACAACATGATAATAACAATATTCATTTCAAATTTCTTAATGTCACATGATAATATAAATTATACTATTATTCCATCCCTTCACCTCACGTTTTCACTCATTCTCTCCTTTCTTATTTTTTTCCTTCACTCTTTGTCCCTTTCTCGTAAATGCTTCTTCCTCTTCCAATTTTGAAAAGTAAAAAAAACTAATATTTTAACTAATAAAACACATGGATGGCTTGGATTAATTTAATTAATCCAACGGCCTTTCTTTTGCCACCTAATTTTTCACTAAACTTGGCTTATATTCATCCTTATCTAAACTCCAAAACATGACTAAAATTATGCCAAGTGGATGGATTAGATGAAAACAAATGGATGGTTAAGATTTTGTAGAGAATTTGAGCAAAAATCAATATTTTTATTTATTTATTTATTTTTTTAAGTTTGGGCTTGGGTCTAACTAATTAAATTGGGCATAAAATGTATATATATAATGCATGACCCACTTAATTATATTTTTATCCATAAGTTAATATCTCAAAAATAACATTGTTGACAATAAAATTTCAATTCTACTCTTCATGGCGGCTACATCATCCAAATTTACAAAAATATCCTTATAAATTTACTTTATAACATTTCTTAAAATTCTAACACTTTATACTCTATAAAACATGTTTAAAATCATGATAATGGTAATAATAATTTAAATAGGTATATTATACCTTACACCATTTCCATGTCAATTAAACATGCCTAAACTCAGTTAATTTCTCTTACATTCATAATATTATGTCATAAACATATCATGAATGTAAATTTTAATGTACTTAGATAATATTGAGGTTATGAGTTCTACAAAGAAATCACAAGTGTTACGTATATTATTTTTAGTTGGGCAAATCGCTCTTATGCATTTTATACATGTGTCAGATGTTGTTATGAGTTTATAAGAGCGGTGTATGCATTCAACAGACAAATAAAGGCCGAGGATGATAGCATAATCTGTTATCTGCTGGTAACATCTCTAGATCTAGGATGTTACAGATTGATGATATGAAACCTTACTTTTAATTGTTATAGAAATGATTTTCAACATACAGATACACACAAACATGTTCAAACATGGTTCAATTGATTTTCATCATTCCTAATTCATTTCTACTTGCACAGAAACAATCTCTATCAAGTGGCTTAGTGAAGGTGTTAGCTAATTGATGACATCATGAAAAGTAAGTGTGTGTTTTTGATGATGACCAAATTTATTATAATATCAATTTAATTTATGGATAATAAAATGTATTTGAATATGTTAAGAATCGAGAAAATTGTATGTGAATGAACTTGTGATCAATATAAACTATTTTCTCTAAGAAGTCTGATTTAAGCTTAACAAGAACTATACTTGGAGCCAAAGGATCGACATTTTCGCTAAACAGATTGATACATTTATCAACTAAATCTATAAACTTGAAGAAGGTCGATACTTGAAAGAGATCGATATCTTGCAAGTCTAAAGTCTTAGAGGGAATCACCAACCCAAATGAATTGATACTCAGAAGACGCAGATCGATACGAGTAGAGAAGATTGATACCCAAAGCAAAAGAGATTAATACTTCACATTTCAAAGAGTTCAAAAATATTTACGAAGTAAACTGGATCAATACTAGAGCTGAAGAGATCGATATTTCACATTCGAAAGAGTTTAAAAATATTTATGAAGTGAACCAGATCGATACTAGAGTTGAAGAGATTGATACTTTGCCAACTTGAGAGTTTAAAAATAATTACAAGGTGAACTAGATCGATACATGTGTTAAACATATCGACACGAAGCAAGTCAAAAACTTTAAAAATATTTACGAACTCGATTAGTCGATACATGAAGCAGAAATGATCGATACTTAGGATCCAAGACAAGCTCACATTCAAAATTTTGTTAAATGGATTGATACATTGCCAGAACGAATTGATACTTCCTGACATTTTAAAGCTCAACGGTAACTTCAGCAACATTTATGGCGGACATTAAATGTACCTAATCAATCTGTTAGATACTAGGGTCTTCACAAAGAGAATAAGTGTAAATAGAAGACTTGAAGATAAAAGGAATTAGTAGAGCACATTTGGAAAATCATTGAACATTCATATAAAAATTCTTAATGTGAACACACTTTCTCTCTCTACTAGAATTAATTTTATTCTTTCTTGTGAGAGAAAGTTACTTGTACGAGCTTATTGAGATATCAACTTTATTGTAAAAGTTTTAAAATAGAATTACATTTATAATTTGAGTGGGTTTATCTTTACTTGGATTAAATGAAAATTGTGTTGGGTTTCTCTTCATCCAGTAAAAAGAAATTGTACTGTTGCCCTTCACCAAAGAAAGAGTTGTATTGAGTTTCACTTAACCTAAAGAAACAAAGAGATAGTCAAACCTTAGTAGTGATCCAAACTAAGAGAGTAGATGTAGGCCAAGCTTGTCGAACCATTATAAATTATGTGTTTGCTTTATTTCTCTTTACTATTTTATTTATTGCACTGCATTGCATTCATTTTTAAGCTTAAAATTTTTAAACAACCTAATTCATCCTCTCTTGGTTATAGTTAATTGGGATAATGAGTGGTATCGGAGTCTAACTTAGTTAAATAAGATTTATAACCTTGAGGAATAGATCAAAATGACATCTAGCAGCAATTTAGGATAAGTAGTTGAGGGACAATTAACAAACAGGCCATCATTCTTTAATGGGACTGATTATGCATACTGAAAAAAGATAATGTAAATCTTCTTAACAACATTAGTTTTTGAAATCCTTAATATAATAGAAGATGTGTACTTTCGAACGATTTGATTAAGTGATTAGCATGCAATTTAGGGTTTAATAAAATTAAACATGAAATTAAGGTTTTCTTTCACCAATTTAAACAAAATTAAAATTTAATCACCAACCTTTGGTGATATATGATGAAGATCAACCTCTCAAATGTTAGGTCTCCAAAAAAATCAAACCCTTTAACTTTGAAATCAAGCTTGGTTGAATATGGATGAAGAGAGAGAAATTGTTTCCTTTTTCCAATTTAGAAAATATCATTCCATACAACCCGAAAGTGGAAAATGACCCCTTTATATATTTTTGCTTTATTTACTTAAATGTCTTTATCATCTTAATAAAAGACAAATACCCCCAAAGCTTGTCCAACAAGCTTTGGAATAATAAAAAGTAAAATGACAAGTTTGCTATCATTAAACAATTTAATGCCAATTTTTTTTCTAAAGCTAGTCAAACCAATTTTAACCAACTTTATTTAATTTTATTTCTATTATTTAATATTAATATAATAATGTAATTTACATTAAATTACATTTGGACCATTTAATTAAGCATTCAGATTTATTAAACTATTTAATGTGTAAACCGTTTACACTTTTCGGCTAAATAATATCTTTGAGAGTGCTAACTCTTTTGCAAATAATATTTATTTTATTTATTAGCAAGAATAAGCTCAAGTTATTGGTTGTGACCTTTGGGGTTCATTGTGGTGTTAGCCGTAAGTCGGAACTAAACTATTCGATCCTGTTTCGAACTTTTTGAAACTCAACGACTATGGTTAACATCTAACAATATGCCATAGTCTCTAAACCACAATGAAGAAAATCTTTATCGAACCATTTTTTATCGATTATATGTACCATGCAGGTGATATCCTTTTGTTCATCTAATCCTGACTAAGTTAGAGCTCATGGAAGTGAAAACTCTAAACTCAGTATCCTTTCTGATCATCGGTCACTACACGCTAAACTTATCACCATGAAACTTTTTCCTGTGACTTCTATTGTTCACTGGCCAGGAGTTTTGTTTTTAGGCATTTATTGATGTCTAATTGGGAACTTGAATCAAGATTGAGTTAACAGGAACTCAAGATCCTATGTATCGAATCAACAGATCCCATCTTGACAATTACTCGCATCTCAATATAAACAACACATAACCAAATTGGCTTATTTTGTAATACTTGATTAGTCTTGCACTTCTACACTATATGAACAATGTGCATCCATATCAGATGTTGACTATGACGTCTCAAGTTAAAAGACTACTTCCGACACTATATCAATCAAATGATGAATCATTGACCATATACATTCCGTGTGATTCATCATTGATTTGGTCACGTTCGAAAAATAGTTCTCTAACTACTAATCCTTACTAATGCCCTATTGATATGATTATCATTGTTATCTACACTAATATCATCTCATGATATTTACTAGAGGCATTCGGTATGCCCACTATGCAATATCGATGCCCGATCAATACCACTTTCGTGAGAAACAATTTAGATAATCAAATTATTTAGGCAATTCATATGCATACTCTATTCACTAGTATGAAAAGACAGAGGAAGTAACATATGCAAATGAACAAGAAACAATTTCTCAATAATTGAATATGTATAATACATATTACAATATGTGATTCAATACAAGATGCCTAAATTCGACAACACTAATGGTTTTAGTGCATACCACACTAATAAATTCCCACTTGAGCTAAAGCCATTAGCTGTTGTATCTAATATCTATCTTCTCAAGGTGATGGTTCAGCTGCTTCAGTGTCATCACTTTAGTGAGAGTGTCAGCAACATTCTTGACTGAAGACGTCTTTAAAATGATGATCTCTTCAGCACCAACAAACTCTTACAAAATGTGATACTTGTACTGAATATGTTTGGATTTTTGGTGTGCTCTTGGTTCCTTTGCATGTGCAATAGCATCTGTATTATCACATAATACGCTTATCAGATAAGTCATTCTAGAAACCACACCAAGTTTAGATACGAACTTTTGCATCCAAACTATCTCTTTAGTTGCTTCTGAAGTAGCAATATATTCAGCTTCTGTAGTGGAGTCAGTTGTTATAGTCTATTTAGAACTCTTTTAACCAACGACTCCTTTATTACACAAAATTATTAAACCAGATGTAGATTTATGGTCATTCACATAAGATGAAAAATCTGAATCTGAGTATCCATGGATGCTCAACTCTTGAGATCCATAACTCATAATCAAATCCTTAGTTCTTCTCAAGTACTTAAGGATTGTTTTCTCAGTCGACTAATGTTTCTCCCCGGGATTGGTCTGATATTTACTAGTAACACTTATAACATATGCAATATCTGATCTTGTATATAGTATAGCGTACATCAGACTATCAATAGTTGATGCATAGGGCACGCCACACATCTGTTGTCACTTTTCATCGATCTTTGGACTTATATATTTAGAAAGATGTAGACCATGATTAAAGGGCAAGAGACCTCTCTTAGAGTTATCCATATCTTTAAGATAATCTAATTATCCTTTTTGATTTATCTCTATAGATCTGAATCCCAAGAACATAGGTCGCGTCTCCCAAATCTTTTATGGAGAATGTTTTGGATAACATGATTTTAACATCTGACATCATGCTTACGTCATTACCCATCAATAATTTGTCATTTATATATAATATCAAGAAAGTAACAACATAATCCTTAGCCTATTTGTATAACAAGGGGTTCATCCAGGTTTTTGATGAAGCCAAATGATTTAACTGTCTCATCAAACTGGATGTTTCAACTCATTGAGACTTGCTTCAATTCATAAATGGATTGATGCAACTTGCATACCTTACTTGGTTTAGTAGAGGATACAAAACCAATAGGCCATTTCATAAATCGATTTTCCTCAATGTAAACATTGAGAAACCCTTTCTTGACATATATCTGCCAAATCTTATAATCATGATACGTTGTTATGGCTACCATAATCTGGATGGACTTAATCAACCCTTGTTTCTAAGTGTAACCCTTTATAACCAGTCTAGTTTTGTAGGTCTCTACCTGTCCATTTTTACCAATTTTTCTCTTGAATATTTACTTATTATTAGTGGGAACTATTATCTCCAAAAGATCAATAAGCATCCAGACTTAATTTATATGCATGGATTCTATTTCAAAACTCATTGCTTTTAGCCATTTTTCTTAATCTCTATCCAGGATAGCCTCTTCATAGGTTCTCAAATTATTACCATGATCTACTTCTTCCACTAAGTAAAATTCAAAATCTTGCTCATTAAGAAATCCATATCTCTCTGGGAGCTAAGGTATCCTAGTAGACTTACGAGTTGGAATTGGATTAATTGTAACAGAGGGCTATTGGCTGGACTTTCCAGCATTAGCAACATCGGTTTGAGTTTCTAAGGACTGTTAATTTAACTCAATGTCTTTACTTACACCACCTTCGTCAGAAGGAAAGTAAAAGTAATACCTTAAATTATCTTTAAGATAATCAATAAATCAACCTATCTTCGATTTCACATCAAGTTTGTCAAACTTGACAAGCTTGACATAAGCTAGACAATCCCAAACCCTCATATAATTGAAGCTGGTTTCTTTCCATTCCATATCTCATACGGAGTCTTTTGAACTAATTTAGTTGGAACCTTATTGAGGATGTGCGCAACGGATTGTAAAGTATATCCTTATAAGTACAATGGTAAGTTGGTAAAACTAACCATTGATAGCACCATATCTAAGAGAGTATGATTCCTTTTTTTTGATACACCATTAAGCTGAGGTGTATATAGAAGAGTCATCTGCGAGATGATTCCATTCTCTTTCAAGAATTCTTGAAACTCAATATTTAAGTACTCGCCCTCACGATCCGATTACAGTGTCTTAATACATTTTTCTGCATGTTTCTCAACTTCATTCTTGAATTCTTATTCAGATTTGTATTTCATCAAATATACATACCTATACCGTGACATGTCATCGATAAAGATAATGAAGTACACAAAACCTCATTTGGCCGTAGTACTGAATAGTCTACATGCATTTGTTATATGAGATCCAACAGTTCTTTTGACCTCTCACCTTTACTCTCAAAAAGAGACTTAGTCATTTTTCCTCGAAGACATGACACACAAGTTAGATATGGTTTTAACCTAATGAGATCAATATCCCACTAGCTCCAACCTGAGTGAGTTATCTATCTCCGATATGATTCAATCTGTGATGCCATAGATATTTAGGATTTGTGTCAACATGAATTCTTTTATTATTAATGAAAGATAGTGAATAATTATTTTTCAATTGAAGGATATATAAACCATTTTTATTTATAGCTTTGCCAATACATACATTTTCAAAATGCAATAAACATTCATTTCTATTGAACTGTATAGAATAACCATTATTACATAGTATAGATATAGAAATAATGTTTCTTACAGTAGAAGCAAAATACAAAACTCTATCTAATTTCAAAATGTGTCTGGACGGGAGTCTCAACTTACATGATCCTATGACCTCTACAACAACTGTTGCTCTATTAGGCATCTGCAAGATGATCTCATCACCTGCTAATCCAAAACTATTCTGCATTATTTGCAATGACACAGAAATGAGATGTAGCAGCTAAGTCAATAACTCATGAATGAATATCATAATTAATACTTAATTCATATTCAATTATAAAACTACTATTTGTACCTGTCTTAGCCTTTTGAAGGCTATTAATATACAGAGGACAATTCCTCTTCCAATATCCGTCCTTCTCGTAATGTAAACATTTTCCTTTGCTCTTGGATTTTGATTTCTTAAGAGGCAAAGCCTTCTTGGCTTTCTTTTTCTTAGGTTTAACCTTTGGACATTGAGATGAGCGTTATGGTCGTTTACCAATCCTACTAGCACTAGCATATAGACATCCTCATGTCTTTTACCTTTGTTGTTCTGAAAGTACTTTTTAAGCTCATTGTGCAACTCCGGAAGAGTATGCTCAATCTTGTTAAAGTCGTAATTAGTTATAAACTATTTATAACTAGAAGGGAGGGATTGAAGAATCAAATTTACTTTAAGGCGGTTAGTCATAACGATGCCCAAAATATCTAACTGCCCAATGATATTGATCATCTTTATGACATGATCATTGAGCGAGATCCCCTCCCTTAGCTTCATACTGAACAGGGTCACACACATCAAATATTCCAACATACGAGAGTTTTCTTATACAACTCTTTTAAGAATCTGAGTATCTTATATGCAAATGTCATACTCTCGTGGTTTGTTTGTAGCTCCCTATTCATAGAAGCTAACATGTAGAGTTTCACTCTATGGTTATCGACATGCCATTTGTTAAAGGCATTCTGCTCCTCTTAGAGAGCATTCACCTCTAATGACATCGGCATTTCTGCCTCCATAATATATGCCAAATTCTCAAACTCGAGAACTATTCTCAAGTTTCTTAACCGGTTCTTTATATTCGGTTCGTTAAAGATATAATCGTCCAGAATCTTTAGGAAGATGTTTGAAGATGACATTTTTGGTCACAATGAGAGAGAACTAAAAAAGACACAGAAAGACAAATTGTTAGTGTATTGAATCAATGGCTAAGATTAATTCTTTAATTATTATTAAAGAAAAAGAAAAGCAAAATGTATATTTTATAATTAATATTTAAAAGTCAAATATTGTAAGAGAGTAATGATTACAACTTATTATATATATGATATATTATTAAAATGTAATCATTATATTTTATTTATATTGTATAAATAAAATAACTCTCTCTCTTTCCACTTTCTTGCTTAAGCATATATATATATGTGAATATATTTATTTTATTAACTGAGTTAATGAAATTGAAATGAATTTTGGAATCCATGGGTGAGAGTGTGACACTTGTAATCCATTATGTTTGTTTTGAACAAAATGAATGGATGGTAAAGCTAGGGTTACATGGGTTTTGAAAACACAATACACTATTTGGGATTTTTAATTAGATTGAAACCTAAATAACGTCTTCTTCTTCTCCCTTTCCCCGTGAAAGTCATTGTTGAGTAGTGAAGGATTTTTATTTCGAACAAAATCCATAAGGAAGAAAGAAGAGAATAGAGAGAGAAAGGAAAAAGAGGAAAATGATGAAAATGGCTTTCATAGGTTTCCTTCTTTTCTAAAAGAACAAGTGAAAGTTTTCTAAGAGTAGAAAACTTATTCAAAGTTTCCAAACACAAATTTAGGTAACTGAAACTCGTCGTAATCAACCTTCTGTGTGTGACATGCCACGAAGCTTACTGGAATCGCAGAAGGAGCTTGTTTCGGAAATCAACATTAAAATATGTGTACTTTATTTATGTTGATCCTTTGTTTAAAATGTTTAAATTTTAAAATATGTATATACACATGTCTATGGTCTTTGGGAGCCTTTCCACATGGTCTGTATGACGAATGTAGCTTCTTTCTCCACTCATTGTAGCGGTTGCTCGCCTAAGAATAGATCCAGCGCATCGTGCCTCCATCGTTCGTTGCCAACAAGTGGTATCAGAGCCATGTGACATGTGTATATATGTATGTTTTAAAAATGAGTTTGGAAGTTGATTATGTTCATATGGTTATTTATTGTGGCTTGTATCATTCTGTGACATTCTGTTTTAGGAGTATCGATCTTTTTGGAGAAAGGATCAATACTTGTTGTTGAAGGGTCGATATGATCAACCCCCTCAATGAAACAGATCGATACTTGTTAGCTACAGAGCATTATGTTTTAGGAAGTATTGATCTCTTTGGAAAAAGGATCAATACTTGCTATTGAAGGGTCGATTGGATCGATCCTCTAAATGAAACAAATTGAAACTTGAAATCTGAGCAAGCCATGTATCGATCTTTGGCTAAAGAGGATCGATTTGCGTGAGACGTACATTGATTTCTCTCGTAAGATCGAATCGATACCATGAGAAGGAAAGATCGATCTATTTTTTTTTAAAAGAGTAATTTTTTTTCTTCATTCTTAAATAATCTCTAAATTTCATAACCTTCCCTAAGCTACAACTTCCATAAGTACTAATTTGATTAACATATTTTCTGTTTCTGAAAATTTAATTTGTTGAAATTAAAATTTTCAAGATTGAAATTATTTCAATTGAACAAAAAAATAATACTTTGAATTAAAATTAAATTGAACAGAGATTCTAATTAATTTATATTCAACTAAAATTAATAGAATTTTAGTGGCAGTAAAATGATGAATATAGATCAACCAATTGATATTGTATCAATTGAAATTCTCTCATAAATGAATTAATTGTTAATTCATTTATTTAATTTGATTAAATATGTGATGGGTTAATATTTGATATTGATATCGTTTGGAATGATATATACCATTACTAAATAATATGCATGTGATGTATATTAAAATGAGACCTTAAATAAAAATCTCTTTCTTATTTAAATATTAGGTTTAGACCTTCCAATGCAATCCTTTAGAATGAGACCATTCTTACTATAGTGTCTTATGGTAAAGCATCGAAAAAGAAAGGCAAGAAGTCCTCCGAGGTTAGACCCAAGGGAGGAGTTTTTAAGAAAAAGAAATAGAAAGACAAAGGTAAACGAGTTGCCAATAGCCAAGCCAATGATGATTGTCATCATTGTAAGGAGATTGGACATTGAAAGAGCAACTGTCCTTTTTACATGGAGAACCTAAGATAGAAGAAGGCGCAAGGTATGCTTTCTTATCATATAATTAAAACTGAATTAAGTGTTACTTCATATTCAAATAGTTGGATAATTAATTCAGTTGCCATTTCTTATATTTGTATGACGTTACAGGACCTTCACAGTAAGCAGTCAGTAGAAGAGGGTGTAATGACACTGAAGATGGCAAATAGAGCAACAATTGCTATCACTTGCTTAAGGACTTAAAAAATTGTTCTACTTTTGGGTCATATTTTTATTTTATACAAAACTATGTATTTTGATATAGCCAATAGAATCATTTTTTCCGTCAATTAGTTTTGTAAACAAGTTTACACTTGTTGGAGATATGCCCTATAACTAATCATTTAATATAGTTCAGAGATATCATTTCTTAAATATAAATATATTTTTCTAGTTAATTGTAAAGTTGTTTAAAATTAATAAAATGACATTTATAACAATTTGCATTTACAGTTGCTTAATAAATATAAATAATGCAAAATGAGATTCCATGATGTATTATGACGTCAAGACTCTATCAGCAAAGAGTTGTAGATATGAATACAAAGTTTTGATTTGAACATATTCAAATCAATTCTTAGTTGAGGTAATTTCGTATGGGAGTATGACATTGCATGACTCGTATGTTTGATGCTACCAAGGATTAATATTGGATGCTAATAGTTAGGTGACAAGTCTCATGTCACAAGAGCATAAATATAGGAATACGTTGGAGCATATATTACTAAATATGACGAATCACATAGGTGATTATCTACAGTCAATGATACGTCACATAACTGTACTAGTGTACCACTAGTTATTTGACCTAAAGTGTCATGGCTACCAGCCGCGCTGAGGCACATCGTTCACTTGTGTTTATCGCACCGGGCTAGCAATGCTTGGTGAAAAAAGCTTACTAGCAATATGTTCTTGGTGTATGAGGACAGGTGATGACCAAGATGGAATCTACTAGATCAGATATTTAAGCTTAAAATCTTAGGTAGGAATGTCATACATTAGAATGAAATCTCTTGTCAAAGTATTTGTTTCAGAAAAGATGTTTTTGGATACACGAATTCTGTATATGATTTCAGACTCTATTTCTATGATTGAGTTAGGGGTTTGACTATTCTATGATCGCACTTAATCGAGAGTCAACAGCAAAAAGATGTTACTACATGCATGTACAACTATATGTGTTTATGTTGAATATTAATTCATTCATGTCTAGGGGTCGTTTTAACTTGATAAAGGTTGTTCATGATCATTGAAAACTTCAGTTATAAGGAGTTGTACCGAAGTGATGTGAAAGGGCTCATATCTACTCATATCCAGCTCACAATAAACCCAAGTGATCACACATATAACTAGCTACTTGATGATGATAGTTATTGTCATATACAATATTCATTAAGTTAGTTAATGATATTGTTACGATATTTTGATCAGATGCCAATTTAATTCTTTATTATAAAAAATTAATTTCCTGGCTAAGATGTACTAGCACGCGCATGCGTGAGAAATATTTTGGTAATAATTCAAATTTTGTAAATATGATTTACGAAAATATGAAAACTTGTAAAAGATATTTTATTACAGGGATATTAATAAATAAATAATTTATTTACTATTGATTAAATAATTATTGTTTAATCAAATGGCATTATGTGATGTTGCCAAATATCAAATTCTTAATTATATATTGACCATTCATTTTGAATCAATGACTAAAATTAATTATGTAATCATGATTAATGAAATTCAAGAAAAAGAAAATGTCTTTTACATTTAATGTTTGAATGTCAAACATTATAAGTGATGATTACATTTAATTTATATATGGTATAATATTAAAATGTAATCATATCATTTTATTTTATATTATATAAAATAAAATACTCTCTCTCTTTACACTTTCTCACCTTTAGCAAATAATATATATTAATGTGATTAACATAGTTTATGCTATGATATTTTATGTTTCATTAAATGAGTTAATGAAATTGGAATAAATTTTGGAGTCCATGGGTGGGAATAAGCCACTTGTCAACGTTCTATTGATTTGGAGACATTGAGTGGATGGTAAAATAATGGCACATTGGTTTTTGAAAGACAATTGATTTCATTGTGGAAATGAAAACCTAAATAGTTCTTTTTCTCCTTTTGCCATGAACTCTATTGATGAATGGGGTGAGGATTTTTTTTTAAACAAAACCCATAAGGAAAAAAGAAAAGAATATAGAGAGAAAGGAAGAAGAGGAAAAAGATGAAATGGGTTTCAAGAGTTTCCTTCTCTTACAAAGGAACAAGTTAAATTTTTTAAGAGTAGAAAACTTGTTCTAAGTTTTCAAACACGAATTCGGTTAATCGGTGAAGGCAAAGCGATGTGTGGGATTGGTTCTCGAACATGTGACCATAAGCGGTAGAGGAAACTACGGCCGTCATACAGACTGTACGGAAAGGTCCCAATGGACCAAGACATGGACATATGCATATTTCAAAATTTTAAACATTTTAAACATAAATACAAAGTTAAAAGGTCACACTTCTTCAAGTTTGTTATCCGGAAAGTAAGTCATTCTCCTCACTTGCTTCCAAGCGTTTTCATACGTCGGATTGGTGAAAACGATTCTGATTTCGTGATAAAATTTGAAGCTTTGGGTATTAGCTTCACCAAGCCAATACTTGATTTTCTACACTAGAAAACCCTAGCTTATCTATGGGTAAGTAAAGAGAATGAAACCTCTTTCAATCCCTTAACTTTCCTTCTTTTTCTTTTCTCTCTTTTTCTTCTTTCTCCTTTTTTTTTCTATGTTCAAAACAAAGAACACCCTTAGCTAAATCAAGATGATGCTCTCGATTATAGAGGAAGTGAATATGGTATCAAAGACTTAACCCTTAAGTCTTGCTTTATCAAATCCAAATTAAAATCAAATTCAACTAAAATCTAAATTTACCATATATGTATGACACCTTTATTTCTTTTAATTCATTAATTGAATAAAGGTATGCCATGTGTCAAGCTATGACTGGTGAGACAAATTAGCATTAATCAAATTAATGTTATAATATAACATATTAATCAAATTAATATATTAAAGTAAAAGAGAGAAAATGATAAATAAATTAGATTATTACTTTAATAATAAAATAAGTAATGATTATTTTAAACATTTACATATATTACTTTAATAGATAAAAAAAAGTAATCATTACCTTTTTTATATTTATTTACTTTATGATTACTTTAATAATTATTAAAGCATTAATCTCAACCATTGATTCAATATAAATTGACAAGATTTAATAAAAGGTTTGATGCTTGGTAACATCACATGGTGCCACTTGTCAACCAAGGAACCATTTGATTAAATAACATTTAAATAATCAATAATGAATAAACTCATTTATTCGTAAATCATATTTACGTTATCCCATAAATTACTGAAATATTTCTCATGCACACGGGTGCTAGCGCCTCCTAGTCAGGAAATTTATTCTTTATAATAAAGAATCAAATTGCTATTTGATCAAAGTATCGAGACAATATTGTATAATAGTAATTACCATCATCATCTAGTTATCAACTAATGTGTGTGACCTCTTGGGTTCATTGTGAGCTGGATATGGATAGATATGAACTCTTTCGTATCTTGTTAGTACAACTCTTTGTAGCCAAAATTTCCAATGATCATGAGTGACCTCTAGTAAGATGTCATGATCCCCAAACACAGATGAATGAATATCATATAAACCCATATAGTAGTACGTGCATATAGTAAAGACCCTCTGCTGTCGACTCCCAATTGAGTATGGGTCATAGTATTGTCAAACTCCTAACTCAATCTTAGGATCAGAACCTCAATTATATACATAATTTATATATCTACAAAACATTTTTCTGGACATATATGCTTTGGTTATCACTTATCCTCATACACTTAAACATATTACTAGCAATCTTCTTTCACTAGGCGTAGTTAGCCCGATGCGATATACATAAGTAAACGATGTTCCTAAGTGCGGAGGGCAGCCGTAACACTTCAGGTCATAGGACTAGTGGTACACTAGTATAACTGTATGATGTATCATTGATAGTGAATAATCACTCGTGTGATTTGTCACATTTGGTCAGGTTCAGTAACACGTTCACCAACATATTACCCATATTTATGCACTTGTGACATGAGACTCATCACCCAATTATTAGTATTTAATACTAATTCTTGGCAGTATCAAATATATCAGTCATGCAATGTTATATTCCTATATGACATTACATCAACTATACACTAATTCGGATGTATTTAAATTAGAGACTATGTACTCATATTTATAACTCTTTGTAGATAGAGTCTTGATATCATAATACATCACAAAATCTCATTTTGCATTTTATATACAATATAAATTAGCAACTGAATATGCAAAATGATATAAAAGTCATTTTATTAATCGTAAACTAATTTACAATTAATTATAGAAATATATACGTTGATGCAGCAAAAATCCTCATATGGACTCAGTGTACGAACAACGATATTTTTCTTTTATTTTTCTTCTCTCAAGTATGGTAGAATTCTATGGAATTCGAAAACAGGTATCTCGTTATGCGAGAATCTAAGAGATTCCAATAAATAAGCATTGACTTTCGGATTTTGTGGTATCTCATGCCCTTTTTGCGTAGATTATGTCCACTGGGCTTCAGATTCTTATTATTTAAAGAGTTTTACTTGTTAAGAATCCTTATTATTGAATAATCCGGGAAAACATGAGAAAGAAGCAAATCCTTCACAGATACGTCACTATAGTGAGGTATCGGAAACTATTACGTTAAGCTTCTTCGAGTAGCTGAGACAAATTCTCATGCACGTCTAAGATTTTTATTAAATTACCTGAGACCTTCATAAAGGATCTTAATTTGAGATGTCAACTCGAGGTCCTCAACTTGACCTTCGTGCTAACTCTAGACTTTTTAATTGCTCTTAGGAGGTCTCGGCTCATGCCAAAACTTAGGTCTTCCTTACCATATGAACAACTCTTCTCAGGCATTGTTAGGTCTCGAAATGCTACTTTTCTCTTCATACAAGATTGTTTTGGGTTTTTGACCCATTGGGCTCTCCATGTACTCTGGGTTGTATACCTAATGTTAAATCCCCTTATTTTAGTCAAAAATAACAGTTTTTTTTTACAAAAACTAAAAGGTTGTATTTGAAAAAATGTGACTGTTTGTAGATTTAAATGTCTAACTTAAAATCTGTTAGTTTCTCAAACGTGGCAAATAATGATTAGGCCTCCGGATAACAACATTTCGGGCTCTAAGAGATTTGGTTGGCTTTAATGATGGTCGCCTCCTTTATTATTAATGAAAGACATCGCCCCAGCTCTTCTTCTAACATGGTGTTATCCTGTCCCTTGATTCGTAAAGCACTTCCACAGTTGGGGTTCTTCTGTTTCCTTTAAATACCTCTTCTTTATACTTTTTACATTAGTTTACTTTTACTTTATGTCGTCATTCTTTTCGTACTCTAAACAATTTTACCAGTAGTAAAATTCAAATTTCGACAATGACTTCACATTTTTTTCTTCGACAGTGATAACAAGTAAGTCTTTTTTCCTTTTTTTTAAATCATTATTGTTGAATTTGTAATATTACTGAGTGATTGTGGCAATTGGTAGGTAATCCTTTAGGATTAGAAACCTTAGGTGTTCGCTTTATGAGTTGTTGATAACCCTGGGGGCAGCTTTTAACTATCACTTTTTCTTTTATGAAAACAGAGATGGATTCAGTTGACAATGCAACCGCTCTTGTGGGAAATGACTCTGGAGCTTGTCCCTATTCCACATCCCAGCACAATGAGGCAGAACTTAGCACAGTTTGAAGTGGATAGGTTTCCTTCGGTCATTATGGAATCAGATTTAGAGGTTTACACTAAGTTGTATAGTATCCCTAAAGGGATTTACCTTAAGGTTCTAGAGGTGGATGAGCTACTAAGCTGTCCACCTAAAAGAGAGATCTCCTTTAACGAAGAGTGGTTTCATTTAAGTGTTAGACTCCCTTTCCAATCCTACTTCACCCATATCCTAACTTCTTTTAGGATTTTACCATATCAGCTGAGTTTGAACAGTTGAAGAATTCTAGCTAGTCTATTCGTTCTATGGCACCAAATCTTTGATCTCAATCCTTTTATTAAAGAGATTAAATATATGTATATACTGAAAAAAAAAGTTCAGGGTGGTATTACCTCCAAAACCGCCCCAGTAAACAGAACCCTATTGTTGGTAATCCTTCTAGTAACAAGACCTGGAAAGATAAGTGGTTCCTGCTTGGTGGAGAATGGAATCATCATTCTAGCTTCTTAGTGCCGAGCTCATTTGGAAAGGCGGTTACTTGGGGTGATTTGCCTAGGCTAGACTTGCGTAGTCAAGAAAGGGTGAGGTTAGTTAGAGAGTTAGCGTAGTCAAGAAAGGGTGAGGTTAGTTAGAGAGTTAGCCTCTAGTCAGAGAACTCTACTTTTAGAAGACTATCTAACCTTGTTGGGTCTTGTGAAATTTTGTGTATCTAAGGGTGATCTGGATTTAGAGATGTTTAAGTTGTAGTGTTTGACCTCAATTTTATTTGCTTTTGTAGGAGAAATATCCTCCAGTAATCCTCCCCTAGATCTATTTGAAGTCTTGCAGAGATTGGCAAGAGAAAAGGGTTGGGAAGGCTTCCTAACTTTCAAAGGCTGCTCTGAAGAGTCCAGCTAAAGTCTCGGGGTATTCTAAGGTGGCTGGTACTTCCAGCTTGGTTCGCCCCCAAGCCTCCAACAAAGGGGTGGTGATCCAAGGTCTAACGCCTCTTCCTTCGAAAGTGCAAGGTTGTAGCTGCAGCTTTTGAAGAGAGGTCTCAGAAGAAGAAGTAAATGTTCGGCTAAGCTAATAAGGAGCTGGCTGAACCATATGAGCTTCTTCTTGAAGACCTTCCTGTAGGGAAGAGAGAGTTTTTTGAGCACTTCCTTCCCTGCATCAATCACCAGGCCTAGGGTATCAGCCTTAAATTCACTGAAGATATGGTTGGGCTCTTGAGCGAGTCGCTTTTAAACTTCTAACTGAAGTGGTTGGGTCAGGTGAGTTTGTTTCCTTTTAATTTTGTAGAACTGACAAAGTTTGCTTTAACTTGGCCTCTAACATTTTTATGTGTTGGTGATTGTCAACTTTTTTACTCAACCACGCTACAGAAAGGTGCCTTTGTAGATGACTTATTAAGGCCGTCAAAATCTGATAAGAGAGCTGAAAAGGCAGAGAAGAACTTGGACTTGAATAGGACCAAATTTGAATCTAACCATGGAAAATTGGCTAGGAAACGAGAAGAGCTTCAGCTTAGGGTGGCCACTGCTAAATCGTCTTACTCCGAGGACAATAAAAGAGTCAAGGCCTTGGAATCGGAGCTGAACAGCTTAAGGGAGGAGGGTCAAAGGCGCCTCCAAGATTTTAATAAGGCATGCGAGTAGCTTTTGAAAAGCTTGGATGCAGAGGGACAGAGAAACTCGTTCCTGGCCAGAAAAATTGAGGAAGACGAAAAGGCATTGGGAGCTCTGCTTCTAGAGCCGGTTAACAATATCATTGACATGACTTGCGAGACTTTCTAAGGTTGATACCCGGACTTGAATTTAACTTGGTTGTACGAGGCCCTGGGACGTCAGCCTTTGCGCCAGGATGGAGATCAATCTAATGTGGTATGGTATTTCTTGAAAGGGAGAAACATCTAAACTTCAAGAAAATGTACGTATCCCTACAGAGACTGTCATTGACCTTTCCACCCGTCTATTAGCCTATAATTGTGGAGGTTTCTTTTGCTGAAGTGGTGGAGGTTACTTCTACTTTAGAAGGCGTCTTTACTTTTGAAGGCCTTCTTGCTGACCCTGCTGACCCTTAAGCTGACTCGACCACTAAAGACATAGTTTATTTTCTTGTTTTTTTTTTTTTTTTTGCAGTGTAATAAACTTTGTACATTAATGAAACATTAAAAAAAAATTTTGGTTAGTGTTGTTGATTCTCTGCTTTGCTTTCTTTTACATTCAATTTTTGGTTCAGTCCCTAGGTTTCAATTATTATCTGAACTTGTGACATTTCCAAGGAAAGTCTGACCTCAACCAAGTTAGTCAAGTGTCGAGGCTGGTCATCATTAACCTTTTAACCTTCTTACCTCGGATTAGATGTTTTCTATTATAAATTGTGCTAATCTTAACTTAATTTTTTAGATTTAACAAATTGATACCCTGACTTCACATTGTTAGTGACAATCTGAAGTTGGTCGTCTTTCATGTGCTTTGAATTTATTCTTCAAACTTAATAAAACTTAGGGTGCTTTTGCCACTAGGTACTCATGGACTCTGTCCTGCTCTGGGATTATGTTTGAGGCATTCTTCCAGCAATAAGCCTTATTATTTTGAGGTGATTTGAGAACTTAAATCTTTCTAAAATCATATATGTTTTGTATCCAAAGTCTTACCTAGGATTCATTTGAGCTACAAGTGCGAGTTGATCGCCTAAAAACCTTAAGGTGACTGTTGAATATATAAATATCTTCTGAGAACCCATCGACTCCTATATACCATGAGCTAATGCTCAGGGTTTATTCAGGTTGGGGATAATATTACCTCGGAATGGGAATATAAAGTGGATGTCTAGGAACCGTGTCCCCCATTTTTGAGCTTTGGGTAGAAATTATCCCAAAGAGACATACATAGAACTTAACCATCTGGAAACCACTCTTGTTGTTATACGTCCAGAGGTCATAATCAGAGCTTATTCGAGCTATGGATTTTTGGAGGTATGCTCTAGAACCAATCGTGTCATATAGTTTAGAGGTATCATCCTTATGTATATATAATTCTATAAGAAATTGTAAACTTGTTTGTGATTAATAAAATGACTTTTATATCATTTTACAAGTATAGTTGCTAACATATATTATATATATAAAATGCAGAATGAGATCTCGTGATGTATTATGATGTCAGAACTCTATCTGTAAAGAGTTGTAGATATGAGTACAGAGTTTAGATTTGAATATATTCGAATTAGCTCCTGGATGAGGTGATGTCATATGAGACTATGACATTGCATGACTTGTATGTTTGATGCTGCTAAGGATTAGTATTGAATGCTAATAGTTGGGTGACGAGTCTCATGTCACAAGAGCATAAAAATGGGCGATACGTTAGAGAACGTATTACCGAACGTGACAAACCATATGAGTGATTATCCACAGTTAATGATACATTATACAGTCATACTAGTGTACCACTAGTCCTTTGACTTGAGATGTTATACTTGCCCTCTGCATTAAGGCACAACATTCATTTGTGTATATCGCATTGGGCTAGCCACTCATGGTGAAAGAGGCTTGCTGGCAATATATTTAAGTGTATGAGGACAAGTGATAGCCAAGATGAAATCTGCTAACTTAGATGTTGGAGCTTGAGATCCTAGGTGGAACTGTCATACGCGAGAATAAAGTTTTTGGCCAAAGCATGTATATCTTGAAAGGTGTTTTACGAATATATGAATCCTATATATGATTTAAGTTATGATCCTATGATTGAGTTAGGGGTTTGACAATACCATGACCCACACTTGATTGGGAGTTGACATCGAAGGGACTTTACTATATGCACATACGACTATATGGGTTTATTTGATATTCATTCATTTGTGTTTAGGGGTTATGACGTTTTACTAAAGGTCAGTCATGTTCATTGAGAACTTTGGTTGTAAAGAGTTATACCAAAGTGATATGAAGGAGTTCGTATCCACTCTTGTCCAGCTCACAATGAACATAGGGGTTACACACATTAGTCGATTACTTGATGATGATGACATTTGTTATTATACAATAATCATTAATTAGTTAAAGATATTGTTCTGAAACTTTGATCAGGTAGCAATTTGATTCTTTATTGTAAAGAATATATTTCCCAGCAAGGATGTATTAGCACTCGTAAGCGTGGAAAATGTTTCGGTTAATTATGGGATAACGTAAATATGATTTACGGATATTATATTAGTATATAATGATATAATGATTTAATATTGATTAAACTATTAATATAGTAATAATATCTTATATGTAATGATTATAATATTGTATATAGATATGAAAGTAATATATATATATATATTTAATAATTACTATAATATATGCTTTAATAATATATATCTATGTAAGATATTTGTATATGTGTATATATATTATACATACACTCTCTCTCTTGCTTTATATGTATTAATTAGATTAATATATATATGTATTACATTAATTGGATTAGTGTTGATTTAGCCAACCAGTCAATGCATGACATATGGCCTTGGTTTATTTTGATAAATTGAAAGGCAAGTGGGCAAGTGGGCAAGTGAATTGTTTTGTTTCATTTAATGAAATGAAAAAGGCAAGTTGGCAGTGACGGCTGAAAAAATAAAATCACTTAAGTGTTAAGCGTTTAATGCAAGCGTTGGACTTCTTGCCTTTTCTCATGTTTGATTTCTTGATCAGAAGCTCTGAACTCTTTTTTAGCTCTTGCCACGAAGTCCGGTAGGTAATTGTTCTGGGCTAGCATCTCTACGTAGCTTATGAGATCGAAACACTCATCTATCAGGTGCTGGAGCTTTGGTGGAATTCGCAAAACTTGTTTTTAGCTTCCTCAATTGGTTTGGTTTGAATAGGGTGGGGTTCCATCAATATGGTTCACCGTCTTTTGATTTTCTTCTAAACTTACGAGAGTGGAGCTTTCAAGAGTGTGAAAGCTTGATCTTCTTGAATATGAGTTACTCTTTTTGTGTCATCTCTTCTTGGGGGAAGCTCGCCTCTTCTTTTTAATGTCCTTTTCTGATCTTGAGCCATTCTGCCTTTTCTGTCAAAATCTCATAAATTTCTCCTATCGTCACATCTCCTTCGGCAATAGGTAGTCTTATGTACTATATACTATGTATCAAACCTAATATAGTATATGCTGTAAGTGTCACGAGCAAATATCATGCAAATTCCAAGAAAAGAACATTGGACTATGGTCAAAATAATCCTACAGTACTTCAGAAAAACTAAGGATTTGATGTTGACCTATGGGGATATGAGTTATAAATTAAGGGTTACACTAATTTTGATTTCCAATCAGAAGTGGACGATAGAAAGTCTATTTCTGTATTTGTCTTCATATGTAATGGAGGTGCTATTTGGTGGAAGAGTTCCATATAGACTACTAAAACTGACTCCACTATAGAAGTTGAGTATGTCACTGCTTCTGAAGCTGCGAAAGAGACTGTCTAGATTTGTAAGTTTGTAACAGAACTCGGAGTGGTTCCTTCCATAGTTTACCTAGTAACTTTGTACTGTGACAATAATGAAGCAATAGCTCAGGCTAAAAAATTGAGTTCTCATCAAAAGTTTAAACATATTCAAAGGAAATACCACTTGATCAAAGAGTTTATAGTAGATAAACACTTGGCCGTGCAGAAAACCCCATCTGCGAAAAACGTGGCGGACTTACTAACTAAGCTGATGACACAGTAGCAACTAGATCACAATATAGAGAGGATGGGTATTGGATACCACAGTGATTAACTCTAGTGCAAGTGAGAGTTTATTGAAGATATGCCCTAGAACTAACTGTGTCATGTGATTTGAGGATATCATTCCTTGTATATAAATATTTCTATAATTAATTGTAAAATTATTAATGATTAATAAAATGATATTTATATCATTTTGCATTTACAGTTGCTTAATAAATAAATAATGCAGAATGAGATCCCATGATATATTAGAATGTCATCACTCTATCTGTAAAGAGTTATAGATATGAGCACAAAATTTTGATTTAAATATATCCGAATCTATTCCCAGTTGAGGTGATGTCATATGAAATTATGACATTACATGACTAGTATGTTTGATGCTGCCAAGGATTAGTATTAGATACTAATAGTTGGGTGACGAGTCTCATGTTATAAGAGCATAAACATAGTGATGCATTTAAGAACGTGTTACTAAACGTGACTAAAAGTGACGAATCACATAGGTGATTATCCATAGTCAATGATACGTCACACAACTGTATTAGTGTACCACTAGTCCTTTGACATAAGGTGTCACAAGTGGCATTTATATTGAGGCACATCATTCACTTGTGTATATCGCACCGGGCTAGGTATGCCTGGTGAAAGAAGCTTGCTAGCAATGTGTTCTTGGTGTATGAGGATAGGTGATGACCAAGATAGAATATGTTAGCTTAGATATTAGAGCTTGAAATCCTAAACGAGATGTCATACATGGGAAATGAAATCTTTGGCCAGAGTACGTGTTTCCGAAAAGGTGTTTATGGATACACGAATCCTGTATATGATTTAAGATCTCGTGTCTGTGATTAAGTTAGGGGTTTGACTATCCATGACCAGCACTGGATTGGGAGTCGACAACAAAGGGACTTTACATGTAGGTACGACTATATGGATCATTAGTATTTGGGGGTTATGGCATCTTGTTAGAGGTTGAGCATGATTATTAGGAGCTTTGAATGCAAAGAGTTGTATCGAAGTGATGTAAAAGGATTCATATCTGCTCATGTCCAATTCACAGTGGATCTAGATGGTCAAACACATATCGGTTACTTGATGATGATGGTTATTGCCATATACAATATCCTTAAGATAGTTAATGATATTGTTACGATACTTGATCGAATGACAATTTAATTATTTATTGTAAACAATTAATTTTCTAGCTAAGATGTGCTAGCACACATATACTTGGGAAACATTTTAGTAATAATTCGGATTACGTAATTATAATTTACGAATATATAGAAACTAAGAAAAAGATATTTGTTATAGGATATTAATAAATAAATAATTTATTTATTAATGATTAAATAATTGTTATTTGATCAATTGATCCTTACTTAACAAATGGCACAATGTGATGTTGCCAAGTGTCTTTTTTGTATTTAATATTTAAAAGTTAAACATTATAAGTAATGATTGCATTTAATTATAATTGATATAATATTAAAATGTAATCATTATGTTTTATTTATATTGTATAAATAAAATAATAAACAATCTCTCTCTCATAAAATATCTTATTGTATACATACATATATATATATTAATATGATTGATATAATATATATTAAGATATTTTAAGTTGCATTAAATGTATTGTTGGGTATAATCCAGTATGCACAAGGCCTAGAAGAACAAAGGTTCGGAATGATCTTACAGGAAGGGACGAATTTTATTCCGACACGAACTGCTACCCAAAGAGAGCTATTTCAAGTAATAAGGTCGGATTTTATATGGCAAAAGAAGGAAGAGGTCTCGGTTCAGCATAATAATAAAGTGTATGACAGAGACTTTAAGAAAGATCGGAGCCGAGACCTCTCAGAGTCATCAAGAAGCTTAGATCAAGTCTTATCCCATGGACGTAACATAAGGGTCTTGACCACCGCTTATAGAGGTCTCGGCCATAGCTTATAGAGGTGTCGGCCACAGCTTATAGAGGTCTCAACCATAGCTTATAGAGGTCTCGGTTATAGCTTATAAGGGTCTCAGCCATGGCTTATGAATGTCTTAGCTGGGCCATGACAAAACCTATATCAGGATAATAACAATCCTCAAATAAAGATTATCGAGACCTCTCTACAGTTACGTATTAGTGAAGGATTTTTTTCCCCATAAATTCCAGGATTATTTTGTAATAAGGATTCTAGTCAAATTAAGTTTTTTATATAATAAGAATCCTAAGGATACAATGTCACCAAATCCGAAAGTCGATGCTTAATCTATGAAATCTCCGTGATTCTCGCACAGTGTGATTCTAATTACTACATTTCATAGTATCCTGCCATAATAAGGAGATAATAACATATATAAAAAGAGATTAGCTATAACCAGGTACGACTACTGAAACTTTGGCGAAAAATACTACAATTCTCTTTTAGCTTTCTCTTTTTCCAAAGAAAATATTCACAAGTAAAACTCTGACTTAAGCATCTGGACAACTGGCTTTTTACCCCAATAGCCATTGATTATGGTTGCAAGTCGAGTAGAAGAAGAGGAAGATCGTTGTTGGTGGACAAGATCCACAGAAGGGATTTTTGCTGCATCAACATTTAGCGCCATCTGTGAGGACTCTTAACAAAAAAGTCAGAAATAACTACGAGAAGGAAAACTTGGTAACCTCGCGAATATATGTGACAAGAAACAGAGTAATGATGAGGGGAAATCCTAATGACATTGTCATAGATGATCGTACGGTAGTTAATCAAGGTGTTAGTGACCAGCCGCCATTATTAGAGGATGTAAACAGTGATTCAGAGGCTTCATCGCCGCACCAACTCCCCCTCTCCCCCCCCCCCCTCCTCCTGTCAAGAGACGGTGAAAATTAACTTGGTTAACCAAAAGGCTGGTCGAGAATAAAAAACAACACTAAAAAGAGGATAGGCAGATTCAAGCCTTGGCAAAAGAAGTAGCATGGATGAAGAATATGTTCTAAGTTGGTTCCTTAGCGTTAAAATCACCCAAACTAGTCGAGGCTGTTGAGAGCAGTGTGCCTGACGCAATACATACAAATCGCCTAGCAGAGCATCGCCGAGACACTTTTAGGAGAAAATACACTGCCGCAGAGAAGGGAAAAGGGAAGATTTCTAGCTATCCCTTTAAAGAGCCTTAAGGCGATGATAATGCCGTTAGGCTTCACATCGAGCTACCGTAGATATTTGAAAATTCACCTGACTAATTGGTGGTGATTTGTTAAAGGGAATCGGGTTACGGACCTGGCCAGGAGGATATGAGAGTGTTATTAGATCATAAACAGCAAAGGGAAGGCTCTGTGCGAAGCTCATCCTAAAGGAGGAGATTTAGGGAAGATAATGATCGAGTTGAGAACTTGGAGGTCTTTGTTCAAAAGCTGGTAGAGGAATTGGAGGACCAAAGGAAAAGGGAGGGGCAAAGAAAGGGCAATGCCCTACTGAATGTGGATTTATACTCAAAATCTCCTTTTTCCCAAAAAATACTAAACCTCGTTCTTCCCCGAAAATTCAAGATGCCCTAACTCAACCCTTTCACTGGGAAAACCAATCCATCATTGCACATGGATCTGTTTTGAGAGATGATGTTGATCCATGGGTTAGATAAGTCTTAGATGTTCCGTTTATTCCCATTAACTCTGAAGGGGCAAGCGAGAAAGTAGTTCATTAGTCTGGAGGGGCAAGCGAGAAAGTAGTTCAGAGGCGCCACTATCAAACTCAGGACGTTGGGTTCGCTGCTGCTCATGAAGTAAGGAAATAATGAAAGTCTCAAGAGTTTCGTCAAGAGATATCATAACGAAGTGATAGAATTAGGGACTTATCATCACTTTTTAGCCTTAGAAAGTCTAAGAAAGGATCTGCGAGTAGACCAAGGATGGTACGTTGTGAGGAAACTCTCTGTTACCACCTATGAAATAGTTAGAAGGAAACTGTTGAATAAGATCGAGATTGAAGATCAAGTCGCTCTCAAGATGAGAGAAGAAAAAATCTTCGATCCACGACTTATCGGAGAGGCTTAAAATTTCAAAATCAATTCGAGAGGAAGACATGATAATAGGAAAAGCTTCCTCAATCTTGACTAAAAAAATAGAAAAGGTCAAGGTTGGAACGAGACGATAGGAAGAAGAGACAACTTTAATCTTAAAGGACACTACTCACCTACGAGAGACGACACAAGGAGAATAGCTCATATTCAAGGGGATTAAGCTTTCACTCCTCTGAAAGCCTCTGTTTAACAGGTTTAGAAGGAGATTACAAGGCGAGGAACCATATTGGTTAAACCTCGTCCACTAAGGGCCAAACCAGTAAGATAAGTGAAGAATAAGTTTTGAGAGTTCTACCAAAGCGCTGGACACCTAACGAACGAGTGTTTTGACCTCTGAAGTCAGGTGCAAATATTGATTCATAACAATTATTTGCAAGATTTGATAGTTGAACAAGAGGATAGAGCTAAAGTCTTGGATTAGGAAATTGAGTACAGGTTAAGATAAGAAGAACGGACTGCGTGATCGCGGGAGGAGCAACGTTGGCTAGGAATTCGAACAGGTCTAGAAAGAATTACTCCAAAAACTCTCTATCTAACCTCTCATCAAACTTCCATATTATGAATGTTTGAGCCGATAAGAAACAAAAACTCGCCTTAGTACCTATTATGTTCACAGATGAAGACAAAGTGGGAGTGAATTACTTACATGATGATGCCCTGGTAGTAACCCTAACGGTGAGAACTTCTTAGGTCAACCAAATTTTGGTAGACATGGAGAGTTTAGCTAATATTATCTTCAGGGAAATGTTGGATTCTTTGGGAATCGAAGACCTGAGGCTCCGACCTGCCAAGATTGCCCTCTATAGATTCGGGGAATCGTGCGTTTATCCTTTAGGAATAATTCATCGACCCATCACCATGGGGGAGAGGCCTTACCAGAAGACTACAATGGTAGAATTCCAAGTCATTGACCTCAAAATGCCTTATATCATGATCTTTGGGAGGCCTTTCTTCAGAACTACGAAGGCAGTAGAGAGCATACATTATTTAAAGCTGAAATTCTGAGCAGGAGAGGGAATTGGAATTATCAAGGGAAACAAAAGGGAAGCTAGATTATGTTTTAAAGTTTCCTCCAAAGGCTCATATTGTCTGTCGAAACGCTCATGGAGAGAAGTCATAGAAGCGGATGAAGGCAGTTTGCAGGATAAGCTGATTGAGAGTAGACTTGAATGTGACAATAAACCATCGACCCTAGAACCTGTGAGAGAGCTCGAATCTATCATTTTGAATCAGGAGTTGCCTCAGAAACAGTTAAGATTGGTGCCCAACTCCCAGAAAGATTGAAGTCCAAACTTAAAGACATCCTAAAGAAAGACTTGAATGTGTTTGCAAGGTCTCATGGAGACATGTCGGGTATTGACCCGCAAGTAATCTCTTATCGACTTGCTGTCGATCCCTAGCATAGACCTGTGAAGCAGAAAATGAGACCATTTAATGAAGAAAGAAGAGAAGCAATACATGCTGAAGTCAATAAGCTGTTAAAAGTAAAATTCATCAAGGAAGTGCACTACTTGAAGTGGGTATCAAGCATAATATTAGTTAAGAAGGCTAATGGGATGTGAAAAATGTGCGTAAACTTCACAGATTTGAATAAAGCTTGTCCTAAGGATAGTTTTCCCCTCTCTCAGATAAATTAGTCGATAGATTCAACAGTTGGCCATGAATTGTTAAGCTTTATGGATGCGTTCTGGGGATATAATCAAATCAGGATGCACAAGTCGGACCAGGAGAAGACAACCTTTGTTACTGACCAATGATTATATTGCTACATAATAATGCCCTTTGGGTTGAAAAACGCAGAAGCTACCTTTCAAAGGTTAGTCAATTGGGTCTTCAAACAACTAATAGGTAAGACTATGGAGGTATATGGGGACGACATGATTACCAAGTCTCAGAAGGCCCGAGACCACCCTAAGCACTTAGAATAAACCTTTAATTACTTAAGCAAGTATAAAATGAAGTTGAATCCTGAGAAATGCGTATTCGGCATACAAGCTGGGAAATTCCTCGGATATATAGTCAGTGAACGTGATATCGAAACTAATCCACAGAAGATCAAGGCCATATTGGATTTGAAATCCCCATCCAGCCTCAAAGAGCTATAGAGTTTGACGGGATGATTAGCAACGCTGAACAAGTTCTTATCCAAAGCTACTGATAAGTATTTCCCTTTTTTTCAGATCATGAAGAAAAGGAAAAAGATTGAATGGAAAGAGGAATGTGAGCGCAGTTTTCAGGAGCTGAAGCTGTATTTTACGTCTCCACCTCATCTGACGAGACCAGAAACTAAGGACACGCTATACCTATACCTTATGGTAAATGATCACTTGGTGAGCTCAGTCTTGGTGAAAAAAGACCTAGAGAAGATTCACCGTCCCATCTATTATACTAGCAAGGCATTACTGGACACCTAGACAAGATACTCACCTCTAGAGAAGCTAGCACTAGCATTGGTAATGGCAGCTTGAAAACTCAGACCCTATTTTCAAGTGCATCAAGTTATGGTGTTAACAAATCAACCGCTAAGATAGATTTTGCATTGGTCAAACCTCTTAGTTTAACTAACCAAGTGGTTTGTTGAGCTCAGCGAATACGATATCACCTACAAGCCTAGAAAGGTAATAAAGGGTTAAGCTTTGGTAGATTTTATTGCTGAAAGATCAGTGTTTGAACACTTACTCATTTGTCTGATCACAAAACAGCCTTTGGACTAAGGAGACCCAGTCACCCCAAATGAAGAAATGATGATCTGGAGTCTCTTTAGTGATGGAACTTCTAACGCTCAAGGAGGAGAAGCTAGTGTGGTCTTCGTAAGCCCAAAAGGAATTGAGGTAATATATTTATTAAAGTTTGATTTTAAGGTTACAAATAATGAGGAAAAGTATGAAGCATTGATTGCAGGGGTCAAGTTAGCTCTAGCTCTAGGAATCACCAGTCTCAACGTCTACTGTGATTCTTAATTAGTGGCCAGCCAATTAGATGGTCAGTTCTAAGCACGCGAAGGTAATTTGTAGGCATACTTGGAGAAAGCCAAGCAAGTATTAAGCGCATTAAAGACTTTTAGAATTAAACAGATTCTGAGAGCTGAGAACTCAAAGGTAGACTTTCTAGCAAAACTGGCCTCTACTTTTAGAGGAAATATTCCCACCTCAATTTTAATAGAAGTACTGGAACAAAAAAGCACAAAAGAGGAAGACTACCTACAATATGTATCTCAATTGGATTCACAGTATTACTGGATTGATGAGATAAGGACTTACATTTAAGAGGGCAAACTCCGAGGGATAAAGGACAGGCGAGAAAGGTAAAAAATAGGTTGGCAAGATATACCATCATTGATAGAGAGTTGTACAAGCAAAGATACAATATTCCCTACTTAAAATGCTTGAGACCTAAAGAAGTAACTTGAATTCTAGATGAAATCTATAAAGGAATATATAGCGGACATGGAGGAGCTCGAGCGATGACCCATAGAATACTGAGGTAGGGGTATTACTATCCAACGCTTTCTCGGGATATAGCATAGATAGCTAAAACTTGTCATGAATGTCAAGTAGATGACTACATTCCAAGACAATCTTCGGAGAAGTTGACTTCCATGGTGAGCCCTTAGCCATTTTTCCAATGGGGGCTCAATCTCATTAGATCTTTATCGCAAGCTCGTGTAAGCACTAAGTATGCTGTGGTTGCCATCGACTACATAACAAAGTAGGTAGAAGCCGAACCCTTGGTAACTATCACTGAGGAAAGGGTCACGGTGTTTATTAAGCACAACATCATCTACAGGTTAAGAATACCTCAAATGCTGATCACGGATAATGGTAAGCAGTTTAACAATGCAAATTTTAGTGACTTCTGCTCAGATTTTGTAATTGACCTCAGATTCGCAACTCTTGCTCACCCTAAAGCCAATGGGCAAGTAGAGGCGTCCAATAAGGTCATCAAGAAGGCCTTCAAAAAGAAGCTCAAGGAGCACAAAGGTGCGTGGATTGACAAACTTTCAGAGGTTCTTTGGGTGTACCACGTCACTTTAAGGTCGCCATAGGAGAAACGCCCTATAGCTTGGCCTTCAGATGTAAGGCGATGATCCCAATAGAAGTCAGCATACCAACATTTTGAGTTAACAATTATGACGAGAACTCCAATAACGAGGGCTTACGTTTGGAATTAGATCTGTTTGAAGAAAAGAGGGAGATGGCCATAATAAAGGTCGCAGCTTACTAGCAAAGGGTAATGGGATATTATAATTAGAAGGTTCGACACCGCTCCTTTCAGCTAGGAGATTGGGTTTTGAGACAAGTGACCTTAAATACCAAGGTCTTAGGAGAGGGAATCCTAGGTGCAAACTAGGAAGGGCCTTACAAAGTCACTCAAGTCTTTAGACCTAGAGTTATAAGCTGATACCCCCTAATAAAAATCGAGTAGGAAAGCCTTGGAATGCTGAGCGCATGAAGTTGTATTACCCTTAGAAACATCAGAAATTTTTGTAGTAAATTCCTTTAGAAGTCAATAAAATTATTTTCTAATTTTTTACTTCTGAAGTTAACCAACAGATAAAGCAAAAGCTCATGGTTTTATCAAACGTCTCGAGGTAATCTCCTCCCAAAGCCCAGACATGGGTGACACAGTTCCCGGGCATTGAGCTTTCTACCTTTCTCGAGGTAATATTATCCTTAGCTTAAAGAGCCTTGAGCAATGTTTCAGAGAGCATGAGCAGAAGAGGTTCTCGGATGGTTTCATCAAATGTCTCGGGGTATTCTCCTCCTGAAGCCTAGACATGGGTGACACAGTTCCCGGGCGCTGAGCTTTCTACCTTTTTCGAGGTAATATTGTCCTCAGCTTAAAGAGCCCTGAGCACGATCTTAGAGAGCATGAGCAGAAGAAGTTCTTAGATGGTCTCATCAAACGTCTCAAGGTAATCTCCTTCTGAAACCCAAACATGGGTGACACGATTCCCAAGCGTTGAGCTTTCTACCTTTCCCGAGGTAATATTATCCTCAGCTTAAAGAACCCTGAGCACTATCTCAGAGAGCATAAGAAGAAGAGGTTCTCGAATGGTCTCATCAAATGTCTTGGGGTAATCTCCTCTCAAAGCCAAGACATGGGTGACATGGTTCCAGGGTGTTGAGCTTTCTACCTTTCCCGAGGTAATATTATCCTCAACTTCAAGGGCCTTGAGCATAATCTCAAAGAGCATGAGCAAAAAAAGGTTCTCGGATGGACTCATCAAACGTCTCGGGGTAATCTTAAAAAGCATGAGAATTAGCTATTTAGCTTGGTAAGATTTGAACAGAACAGGAAACGAAGCATGCTCTGTTTTTGAGTGCAGCGGAAGTGCGACGCACGAAATGGATTTTCGGGCGCA
>JAXCLQ010021597.1:4271-19763 GCA_035584115.1 Cedrela odorata | reverse complement strand
AATTAATTAATTAATAATTGTTTATCTTTTGGGGCTTAAGATAGAATCATGTACACCATTGCCCTACTGGGAAAGACAAAACCTGAATCAAATCGACAAGGGTTTCACTGTACGACGGGCGTTGGAAAGAAAAAAATAATCAATAGAGAGAGGTAAACCAATACAATTCGATCGAGTTTGGTAGTAGGTTAAGGGAAGGGGTTAATAAAAAATCACAAGATAGAGTAAGAGAACTTCTTTAAACGCGTTTACATCAATTTCATTCTATGTTTTGTTTTGCTTTGGTGTTCTACTGTTAATATGTACTGGAATATTTGTAATTTCTGTATTTTTTTGCATCCTGTAATATGTGACGAGTGTCGGAGATATCTTACGATTTTTGTCTTTTGACTTTACGAAGTGGGTGTTGGAGATCCGTATGTTTTTGTTATTTCTCATGGGTGAACGGTGTTTTTGTGTTTCGTGTAATTTTATCATGTGGGTGTTGCAGTTTTGTATGTTTTAGCGATAATAAACTTATGATTCTTTATATCTTTCTAGGTGTGTAATAGATATTTTGTACTAATACTGTTATGGTTGCATGTGGGAATTATTTTACTGCTATTTTTGATCTATAAGTCTATTAATGTTATATATGAGTGACCCTGTTGTTGCAGAAATTGAATTTTTATGTTCCTTTGCTCTAAACATGCTCAGAGTTTTGTTTTTTTCTTATTTTAATTGCGTATTTATCACTATGTTACAAATAATCACGTTTTTATATTACCTTTGGCATTCTGATTGGTTATCTTTGATTTGAGCTTAATTTGTGCATAAGAAGCTTGTATTTGAAGTTTGACAGATCATTGTCTCTCAGTGCTGTTTATGTGGAGAATGAGAACAATTTTATGAGTTGTTTTACATTTGGTCTTAGTTATGTACTGGAGGGATAGAGATAATATTTCTTCATTTTGATATGACTTGGTCAGCTTAAATGGATTCAATGGCTGAAGAGCAAATAGATTATGAAGAGGAGGAGTACGGTGGGGCTCATAAGATGCAGTATCAGGGAGGGGGAGCCATACCTGCTCTTGCAGATGAAGAGTTGATGGGAGAAGATGATGAATATGATGATCTATATAATGATGTTAATGTTGGAGATGGTTTATTGCAGTTTCAGCAGCCTGAGGCTCCTCCCCCACCTACTAGTGTGGGCAGTGGAGGACTTCAAGCCCAGAAAACTGATGTTCCTGGGCCACGACTGCAAGCTGGGGGTTCACAAGGGTTAAACACACCTGGGGTTTCTGTTGAAGGAAATTATTCTAATGCAGGGATCCATTTTCCTGCTCAAAATGATGTGCAGGTTGCTGTTAACAGACCGAACATGGGATCTGCTACTTACCCAGACGGGTCTTCCGTTCAACAGAAAGGGAGTGTTGCAGAGATGACTCACGATGCCCAAGTCAGAAATATGGGTTTTCAAGGATCAACATCCGTGCCCCTTAAAACTGGGGTTGACCCCTCTAATATGCCCGCAAGAGTAGCCAATGAGCCTGCACCTTTGGTAAATCCTGGCACTGCTGGTCCTCAAGGTGCTCTACAGGTTCCAACTAATCAAATGGTTGTAAATCCAAATGTCAATCGGCCAATGGTGAATGAAAATCAGATCCGACCTCCTATAGAAAATGGTGGGACGATGTTGTTTGTGGGAGAATTGCATTGGTGGACAACTGATGCGGAGCTTGAAAGTGTTTTGTCTCAGTATGGAAGGGTCAAAGAGATTAAGTTTTTTGATGAGAGAGCTAGTGGTAAATCCAAAGGCTACTGCCAAATTGAATTCTATGATGCAGCAGCTGCAGCTGCTTGCAAAGAGGGAATGAATGGTCATGTTTTCAATGGACGGGCATGTGTTGTGGCTTTTGCTTCTCCACAAACGTTGAAGCAGATGGGAGCTTCTTATATGAACAAAACTCAAGGCCAGCCTCAGTCACAGCCTCAGGGAAGGAGGCCTATGAACGATGGTGTGGGGAGAGGTGGTAATATGAATTATCAAGGTGGTGATGGAGGTAGAAATTATGGAAGGGGTGGCTGGGGACGAGGGGGGCAGGGTGTACCAAATAGGGGTCCTGGTGGTGGACCCATGAGAGCAAGAGGGCCTATGGGTGCGAAGAACATGATTGGGAGCAGTTCTGGAGCAGGAAGTGGTGCTGGTGGTGGGGGTTATGGACAAGGGCTTGTAGGTCCTGGCTTTGGGGGTCCGGCTGGGGGTATGATGCATCCACAGAATATGATGGGAGGGTTTGATCCAACATATATGGGCCGAGGAGGTGGCTATGGAGGTTTTTCAGGTCCCGGTTTTCCTGGCATGCTTCCTTCTTTTCCTGCTGTTAATGCGATGGGACTTGCTGGGGTGGCTCCTCATGTCAACCCCGCTTTCTTTAACCGAGGGATGGCAGCTAATGGGATGGGAATGATGGCTTCTTCTGGAATGGATGGACCCCATCCAGGAATGTGGAGTGACTCGAGCATGGGTGGATGGGGAGGAGAGGAGCACGGACGAAGGACAAGGGAGTCGAGTTATGGCGGTGATGATGGTGCTTCTGATTATGGGTATGGAGAGGCAAATCATGAAAAGGGAGCAAGGTCAAGTGCTGCCTCCCGGGAAAAGGAACGGGGTTGTGAGCGTGACTGGTCAGGGAACACTGATAGAAGAAACCGAGAGGAGAGGGAACGGGACTGGGACAGATCTGAAAGGGATCACAAGGAACACAGGTACAGGGAAGAAAAAGATAGTTATCGTGACCATCGGCAAAGAGATCGTGACTCAGCATATGATGATGATTGGGACAGGGGGCAATCTTCTTCAAGATCTCGGAGCAGGTCCCGAGCAATGCCAGAAGAAGATCACAAATCTCGATCAAGAGATGTGGATTACGGGAAGAGGAGACGGCTACCATCAGAATGACAGAATCGCGCTGTTCAATCTTCTGTGGCATGTCATACAAGACCTCATATCCTATTTCTTAGTGTATTGCTCTTGGGTTGCTTCAATGCATCTACCATCACTGTCCCTGGTTTTCCTTGGCCCAAATGCAGAGTGGCTTCTTGAAGGAAAAGTAAGTTCTCGTATTTGTAGGAAGGAGGAATGGATTCTCTGTTCTTTCGTACTGCATTCTATGAACATTAGCAACACTGATTTGTTTGTTAAAAGCTGATGAGTGACTTTGAGTTGCATACCAATGTGGATATTCTCTGTGGGGTTAAACTCTTGATATCCTGCCACTGAGTATCCCTTTGGTTTTATCTTTATTCTACTGAATCGTATTTCTGAGACAATGGTTTATTGGGCTTGTGGTCTTCATGTTCTTCAAAGGCTACTCGTTTTATATGGTAGTTTGAATTAATTGTCCTTATACTTTTCTACACCAGTTTTTCTTCCAATTTGTTGCTTCAGTAAAAGTGTTGGGATTAAGCAACGAGATTATAAAGTGCACTGTTAATGGCTCAGACTTATTCTATGTATCTTTTCATTTCTAACTTATCTCACTGTTGAATTTTTCCTGAAAATGTACGGATGTTGCTTTTTTCTGTTTTTTTTGCATTTCCCTCTCCATATAGCTCGCATCATTTCCAGGCCAGAAATATCTTTTCTGCTTATCATTCTTTTTGAATATAATACATGTGAGTTTTATTCATAATTCGAAGTGCCTTTTTTTTTTTGGTTTGTGGTTGCATTTGTTGATTGTAGAATATGGTTTACCATTCCATTAAGTTGCTTAACTTCTTTGGATTATATTTAATTATTCTTGTATGTCTGGATTGCTGCATGCGTTAGTATTTTATTTCATGCATGTGATAGCTGTGTCCTGGTGGACTCTTTGAATTTGCTTTGAGTGACATTCATATTTTAATTTGGATCTAAAATTTATTAGGGTAGTTAGATTTGTTGGCGGTGGTAGTGATTGTATGTGTAATAGTCAAAATGGAGAATGTTGATCCTTACGTGTCAATACCTGTGAAGTTATGCTGTTTTTGAATTCTGTACTGTTGCAAAAATGAAGTCTGACTTTTTCTCTTGGATTTGATAATGTTTAATATGTAGCCTTTGTATCTTCCCATCGATTTTTCCTGTTTAGAAGAGAAGTAATGGTTGGCATGTATCTTGGCTTTATTATTTTCTTCTCAAGTAAGTTCGGTTTTATCAGAAAGTTGTTCTAGCAATGTATTAGTGAAATATTGTAATGGCATGGAAACTATTTATGAAGTGAATGCTATTCATGCTTCTAGGGTGAATTATATCCACGATGTTTGTGCAGTATTGCTCATGCTGCTGGAGTAGTGGATTTCTGAGAATTTATAATTCTTTTAGGTTATTCTCCTTTCGATTGAAACTGGGGGTAAAGATTAGTTGATGTAAGGGTCAGATTAATTATTATTAGAGTTTCTGCTCTAGAAAACGGTTTCTGATTTTCTCTTTTGGATGTTAGTGAATGCTTAACTAAGAATGTCACTGTTAAAGCTTTTCTTGAAGAAATTAGTTGTGTTTGGCTTAAAGGTTTTCTTGGGAGGCTGTTCCAAATAAGTGGTATTTGTTTCTTTTAGCTCTTCTTTTTCTGTTAGGTTGTTTCGTTTACTTTTTCTATGGTCAGGTGGTGTGCTTGTTCACCTATTCTATATCATTTTTATCTCATTTTCTTGTCTTTTGAGCGTAACCTGCTCTGTTTCTTTACAATAAATAAATAAATAATTATACAAATAGAAAAGCTTTGCTTGAAGCATGGTTGCTTACTTTCCATTCTTGCTTCTCTCTTTCTCTTCTTGTTCTCTTCTTTTATTACTTCTCTTCAAAGTTTCAATTGTTTGATTTTATTTTTAATAGTTCTTTTGAACTTCAACATACATTGAATTGTTAAAACAGCCCCTTAAACATTTGTTCTACTTCCAAATCGTTATTTTACCTGTATGACAGCTCTACTTCTAAATTGTAATCCATTGGGTTTTAGAAATTCTGTTATTCTGGTGGCTATTAATATATCAAAAATTTTATGAAATTTTTGGTAAATGATATTTTTTTTATTATGGTATATCCTAGAATGAAAGTTATTGTATCCAGTGTCACGAATTTTAGCTTGGTCTGGTAGTTTAGTAATCTTACATACAATATGAACCAAATTATTAATTTATTTATGTTTTATAGATGTGTAACATCCATAGAGTTGTGTGATGAAAGGGGTGGGTTTGGAGATACTTGAGTTTGATTGCCTTCTGATTATGAGGGGCATATACCTAATGGTTAAGGACTTCATTTACCTTCACTATTGGAATCTGGACCGTTTATCGTGTGGGACTGTCATAAGGCCCACATTCACCAGTGGTTGTGATTGATGCAATAATTGTAGAGAATTTGGTCCCCAAAGTATGATGTAGTTCTCTTTGCAATAATGAGTCTTAGAGGTATTAAGTTGAGTGGCGCCTTTGGCAGCTTGATTTTCTTTTTTCAAGTCTATTGACACGGGGGCTTTCTTTTTATCGTCATATTCAGGGAGTGGAGTGGGCAACCCTCTGTTTTCATGAATGGATGAGCCTCGAGGAAGATGTGTTTGATGGGCTGCATTCATTCGCTTCCTCAAATAATGCCTTTGGTCTGTCAAGTATGCAAAAGAAGCCTTGAGAGTTTTGACTTTTACCCTTTTTCCCTCAAGTGCCCCTTAAGAATGTAAATTGCTTCACGGAAGAAAGTGCCTAGAAATAGTTGAAGCCGTGAACTTTTCAAATATGGAAAGGGTGTAGTTTATAGGTTTTTATACCACTTTGTATAGCATTATTTCATCTTTTGTAAAGTTGAGTACATGTATTGGGCCGACAGCATGTAATGGCCCCTTTCATTGTTTATTTGAGTATCTGTGGCTCATTGTGAGCTTGTAAAAATGTTGTACTGACTTTATGGCCCAATCTTGATCATATTTGACGCTGTGTAACTGAGAATTTAGGATAGTGATGAGCTTTTGGTAAATTGTAACATGGGATTGCTGTTTCACCGGTAATTGATTGTTGTAATATATGTAAAATTAGTTGTTGTTACTACCATAAAAGATAGACTTCTGCTGCATTGTGCCGGGCTGGAAACAAGAGTTTTGGGCATGTTCTTGATGAAGGCATGGCACTTTATTCCTTGTATATTTCTTCTTTTTTGAAGTATAAACTTGTAATCAGATTCAAAAAAGTATTTCATTTGTACAGTTTTTCTTGGTGGAATTTGGTTGTATATATCATGTCTCTGGGTTTGTATGCCAGAAAAGTGTATAGGAAGGAAAGTTTTCATGTTTGTTTTGAGAATATTTAAAAAGTTCTATTCGATGTATGTTAGGCTTACTGGTCTTCAGTCTCCTTATATCTGTATACAAGGGATGACATTATCAGTTCCGGTGGCATATTCTCTGATACCCCCCTTACTGTATTGTTCTGATGGATTCTACTTGCTTGATAAGGAAAATTACAAGCTGGGTTAACAATTTCTCCGCCAGCAGCTGCAATATTTACTTGCATGCTTTCTATTGCTTTGCTGTTTTTGTTTTGTATTCTTATACAAAGATCAGTTCTGGTTTGTGGTATCTTTGTTCTGTAATTTAGGTGTTTGGTTTGATTGTTTGTTCCATGTGTAAATTTTCTTCAGATGCCAGTGGTATTTTACAAAGATCTGTTTTTTTTTTTTTTTTCTCTTTTTAATTTATAATTTCTAATTACTGATCCTTCAGTTTATTTTGCAACTTAAGGCATCTAGTATTTTTATTTTAATTCCTCAAATAATGTTTTGCATTTATCAGCCAATCTATATATTAGTGTAGTTGGACGGAAGCAGACTAATTGTTAATAGTTTTACTTTGCTGACATTGTCACAAACCTCCTTCCTTGTAAAGAAGCCATATTGCTTCCCTCCATGTTGGAAGCTTAACGGTATTTGACAGTTAGGTTTATCCTAATCAAAAGCTCAATGTCAATATCGATGTGCATGTGCATGGGCTTGATATCTATTAGTTTGCTTGCTGTACACTATCCTGCTTTGTATGCTTGTGCATTTTGTATATACAATGTGGTTCTTGATATTGAACATTAATGTCATATAGAGCTTGTTCGTAAGCTTGAGTTGCTTAAGCTTATGTTAACTTTTATGAAGTAACTAATAATTTCTTGGAGGTTGCAAAAACCAGCGTAAAGGTTTGACTTGTTTTACAGATTTTAGGTGTTATTGTCCGGTAGAGTAGGGTATGAGGCTCGTGAAACTGTTAAATATTGGTTAATGTGCTATGCAATTGTTCGATGCTCCCAAAAGGTGTCATGGTTGCTCTTAACCTTACTGTTTATGGCGACTCTGATTGGAGGTGCTTGGTTTAGTTGCGGCAATAGGCGATGGCGTGCTAAGCCATCAACTTTTAGAGTCCGATTACAGATGCGGCCTGCATTTACAACTCAAAGACCCTTCTTCTCTGGAGTGATTACAGATTTTAATGCACGGAAAGAAGTGCTTTAGATATTTGTAATGATAAAATTTAGAGATTGCAAAAGGGTTTGTCTGGCTTTGCTTGGTTAAACAGAAAAAAGTCGATCTAACTTGACTTATAATGAATCTGGGTTAGGCCGGAAGACGAGTACCTATCATTGATCTAAATTCGGACTAGACCAGACCCGCGAGTCTATTTAATATATTATATACATGTAAATTATAAATTTGTATTTATAAGTAAATATTAAATAATTTTATTTATTTACGCTTATGAGCCTAGTCTTTTGAGTCTTGTCGGATGCTTTTTACTCAAATTCGAGCCAGACTTGTCCGGTCAAGCCCGTGAATTTGCATGGACTCCATTTTCCAAACCGGTTATCCTATCGCCACCTTTAATAAAATTAGCCGATGCAATGTGTTTCTTCAATATCAAATTTTAATCAAGGGGCAGCTGTCATATTGTACATAATGAAATAGAGTTGACAGGTGATTTAAGTAGAAGACGATATTAAATACGATCGTCTTCGTAGGACAGTCCAATGAATTCATAAATAGAAAAATTAACCGGCAATATCCATTGCAGTAGAAGAACAGCAAAATCTAGTTTCACATCTCATAATTCAAAATCAGAAAAGGGTCAGTCAGATGATGAAAAATGTTCAAAACATTCTCTTCACTGATGATATGTAAAAACTCAAATTTTATAAATACAAATCAAAGTACCATGATGTTAAACTTGGCAGCTAATTAATCAAATGTTGAATCAATCAAGTACATTCTTAGCTTAGTAGAAGAAACCAGCGACAGCAACTCCAGCCACGATGGCTGAGACTCGGAGGGCGCTTGCATCACTTCCGTCAGGGGCCTCAGCCTTATTCCCAGGGCTGCCAACTGGTCCTGGAATAGCAACATCAGGCATCTTACCAGGCTCAGCTGTGGGTGATCCATCTTCTGCAGCTGGGGCAATGCCTGGCGCCCCTGCGGGGGCGTGGGACACACTGCCGCTGGGTGTAGCAGCGTTGGGCTTAGGAGCATTAGCTGCAGGTGCGGCACCGGGTGCACTAGGAGGCTTTGCTCGCTGTGCTGAAGCTAATCCAACAATGGCAACAAAAACAAATGCAACAACAATGACTTGGCGTGCCATTTTTACCTAAATTTTGTATGCGTTTTGTGCTTATTTGTTATTATTAATAATATATATTTTTGTTTCTCCCCTTTAACGCAGAGTTCTCTACATGTATACAGAGAGCACTGCAGATTTAACAAACGATTGGGGGACGATATAAGAAGAGATTGATGGGGTGTATATATGGTGCTGGGGTTGGGCATGATTGGTGGGCGAGCTCGTGGTGTGGCTGCCCTTGTTTGCGGAAACTCAGCTAAACCATTCGGCTTGTCAAATCCTATTTCTGGTGCCGCAAGTCAAATTTGCAGAATGTTGTTCCGGTGGATCTACGGTTCATCAAACCCACCTATGTGAAACATTAGGGTCCATGTCACGTAAGTGATATTATTGGAATTTATCTAAACCCCTCTTCTTTATTTACTCTATTAAAATATATATTAAAATTAAAATAAATTCTTTTTACACCCTATTAATTATAAATAAATATCTAATAATTAATATGTTATTTTTCTCTAAATTTTTAATTATCAATAAATACATGATAATTATTTTCTTTAACCATAATCATCTTTTAACAAAATAGAAGAAAAAAAAAGAATGAGAATTTTACCGAACTTAATTATGCAATTTATAAAAAAGAAAATTTATTATAAATAAAAGTAAAAAATTATTAAAATTATTTTAAATTTATTAAATAAGAAGAGATATATTTATTTATTTTATTTTTTACAGAAGAAAATAAAGTTTATTATAATTAAAAATTAAAATTTAACAAAAATAATACGGAAAATAAATGGTGTTGAATAAAAAAATAAATTATGTGAATTAATTAAATATGTTTTTTGTAATCTTTTTATATAATTTTATTTAAGGTTATAATTGTAAATAAAGAAGAGCGGTTCGGGTTTTAATGTCCTTGTACAAATGGGCTATACAATGACAATACAAGGGGGCTAAATAGTACTCCCACATCTCTAATAATAAGTGTACACCAATTGTTATTAAGGCCCCATCCATTAAGATGGCGAATTAAGGAAACGGGCCGGACCCAATAGAGAGGAAATTGAGGCCCGTTAAGTCTAGAGGATAAATTACGAAATTACCACTGAGTTAGGGCTTTTAAAACACACTTGCTGCTGGGAATCTCTGTGTCTGTTACTAACAAAAGCAAAGCTTGAAACTTCTGCGCTCTTCTAGAAATCGCGTGTTGTGAAGGGACAGACGGAAGACGCAGTAGTGAAAACGGAAAGAGAAAATGGCGTTAGCGTTTGATGAGTTTGGTCGGCCGTTCATAATAATAAAACAGCAGGACGACAAGTCCAGATTGCGTGGCCTCGATGCTCAGAAAGCCAACATTTCGGCCGGGAAAGCTGTGGCTCGGATCCTCCGAACTTCTCTCGGACCCAAAGGAATGGACAAGATGCTCCAGAGCCCCGACGGTGACGTCACCATTAGTATGTCCTTTAAACGCCTTTATTTATTTATTTAGTTAATGAGGTTAGGGTTTAGGGTTTTGTGGATTGTTTATGGGTCTGAGTGAGTGCTATGTTGGGAGAATCCTTAGACTATGCAAATTGTGTTTACAGTTCATTAAAGAAATTATTCTGAAGAGCACAGAGAGTTTGGTAGATTACATTTATAATGAAAAATGATTAGGTGGTCCAAACATTTCTCATTAAACTGAGATTCACGGGTATTCGGGTGATTCGTATCCTCCATTTGATGCCTTCAAATGCAGTAAGTGGATTCATTAATGTTGTGAAACAAAATAGTTGTTGTACTATTTGTGTAGAGATTTAAGCCATGCGTTTATCTTCAGTTGGCTATTTGATTTTCTGCTTAGACATTTGAAACTCCAATTGGAATGGACAGTTTGGTTTAAGTGAAATGGTAGTACTTTCAGTCATCGTATTATTAGTTCTTTTATGACTCTGAAATTTCCAAAAAGGGAATTAGTCTCGTTGAGCTTTTGGAGTTAATGTTGGAGATTGAATTGAAAAATATGTCACTTTTGTCTGTTCGCTTTGTTATTGCATTGGTACTTAAGTCAGCTTATCTGTCTGCATTTTGCATTTTACTGGTTATGTAACTATGAGGGCATGAGATGGTTTGTAAACTGCTTCATCAGCTATAGGGTTTCCTTAACTTTTTATATGTACACTTTCAGCAAATGATGGTGCCACAATCTTGGAGCAGATGGATGTTGACAATCAAATTGCAAAGCTTATGGTTGAATTATCTCGGAGTCAGGATTATGAAATTGGTGATGGCACAACTGGCGTTGTTGTTATGGCTGGTTCACTTTTAGAGCAGGCTGAGAAACTGCTGGAGCGTGGAATTCATCCTATTCGGATTGCAGAGGGCTATGAAATGGCTTCTAGAATAGCAGTTGAACATTTGGAACGTATATCTCAGAAGTTTGAGTTTGGTGTGAATAATAACGAGTCTTTGGTTCAAACTTGCATGACTACTTTAAATTCAAAAATGTAAGCTTGTTCCTACTTTTTTGCTAGTCTTTATCCTTTGCAAAATGTTTTGGCTTCTCAACAATATGTATTTCGTTATTTTGACCTTTGATGGTTCTAGGTGTTATAGAAGTTTTGAAAATGGAATACTTTGGGCTTATTTTTGTGCTATCGTTTGGTTTTTCTTTTTGGATGATACTTTTTAGTATTTGCTGAATTATCTTACGTGTTTGTAATTCATTTTAAGTTTCTTTTGTTTGTTCAAAAAAGTTTTTATCGTATATTCTCTTATTCGTATGTTTGATCTTTATAATCACTTCATAAATTTACTCTTTGAAATTTCCATATCAAGTGCCTTTTTATCTTCAATTTTGATGCTATCAGTCTGCTATTAAATGCATATTATCTATATTCTTGTGGGGGCTGTATGAGAAGGCCCCAGACCTGGTGAACCACAGAACCTATATGCATGGCTAACTCTAGTGTTTGTGTGAAAGCAAAAGCTGGCATGATTGTTGAAGTTTGCATGCAGGGAATTTTTTATTTATGATTGACAATGTTATACATGCAACATTTCTTGTGTATGGGTTTTGTGTGTGCATATTATGTTATGTGCCTTTAATCTCAAATTTCTTCTGTTCTGCAGTGTCAACCGTTGCAAACGCAGTTTGGCTGAGATTGCTGTTAAAGCAGTTCTTGCTGTGGCAGATTTAGAGAGGAAGGATGTCAATTTAGATATGATAAAAGTTGAGGGAAAAGTAGGGGGAAAGTTGGAGGACACTGAGTTGGTATATGGAATCACCATTGACAAGGATATGAGCCATCCTCAGATGCCAAAGCAAATTGAAGATGCAAAAATTGCTATTTTGACTTGCCCCTTTGAGCCACCTAAGCCAAAGACAAAGCATAAGGTTGACATTGATTCCGTGGAAAAGTTCCAGACTTTACGCCAGCAAGAGGAAAAATACTTTGATGACATGGTTCAAAAGTGCAAGGTGGGGCTGCACTTAAGACTTATGAGCTTTTACTGTATTATATATTTTGTCAACATATGACTGCATTTTACTTATCTACCAAATATGAAGCACCCGCTCTACTGCTACCTCCGTGGATGTTGTGTAATGTGTATCTTAAAATAATGGTCTAGATTTTAGCTTACCTAGGTTGCTGACGTAGAATTCAATATTATATTGAATTTTCTTAGGGGGCATTTTTTTTTTTCTTGTCTGATTCTCTTTTTGATCTATTGTGATTGATTTACCATGTGACTATTTAGTTTAATTGTTTTGTAGGATGTTGGTGCTACCTTGGTTATCTGTCAGTGGGGTTTTGATGACGAGGCTAATCACTTATTAATGCACAGAAACCTGCCTGCTGTCCGTTGGGTTGGTGGTGTAGAATTGGAGCTGATTGCAATAGCTACAGGTCTGTGTCCATTTAGCTTAGTGCTTTTGCTACTTGAGCAGCCTAATAATACTTGTTAGTACACTGTTACATTCTTATTTCTGAAGTTATGATATCTGCTTTTTATAGGTGGAAGAATTGTTCCAAGGTTTCAGGAGTTGACCCCAGAAAAGCTGGGAAAGGTACATCCTGCGCTTTTTTATTTTTAATACATTGGTTTGCTGAGGATGTATTTTATTTTGAGTAAATTTCTAATTCTCATCATGTATGTGCATCTTCGGATTAATGTTTCTGTCACACTTTTCCCTGTTGAAAAGTCAGTCTGATTTGTGTAATTTCATTTTCTCTTGTATCATCTGTACGTACAGGAATATTAATATATTATTTTGCAATTTTATTTTAGGCCGGTTTGGTTCGAGAAAAGTCTTTTGGTACTACAAAAGATAGAATGCTGTACATTGAACATTGTGCGAATTCAAAGGCCGTAACCATATTTATTCGTGGAGGTAGAATTGTGTTTCCATTTTTTATTTATTTTAGCATCTATTTCTTTTGATTTGTTATGTTATGTTTGTTACTAATGCTTTCAGTTGTGTCTGGAGAATTTTTTTTTTTAACCAAGTCAGTTAGTTTTTGTATTATGAGGATGTGAACTTAATTGTAGATATAAATTGATGTATATTTCAATTTCATTTGTAGTTTCAACTGATTATCAAATGGGTCTTGAAACCCTCTTCATTTATTTTCTGAATTAACTTGTTTAAGAAGAAAAGATGTTACCTAGCTTAGATGCTGGGTGGTAAAGGCTTGTAAGTATAGCCTTATCAATGCTGTATTGAAGGCCTGGATTTGAATGATTCTATTGCTAATATTGTGAAATCTAATTATTACCTGCACTATTTTTTTTTCTTTTTTTTTGTTGAAGGGGCATGCCAGAATGGTATATTCATGCTGTAATGCCTATACCTTGACAAGACATCGGCCATTTCTTCACTTTATTTGGCTATGCTTTTTTTCTGCGCTCGTTGTGGTTGCTAGTTTAAACAATGTTTGATTTAATTGGCTATATCATGTTTGCTATAATGCAACAAGGCAAGGTCTTTGCATTTGCTCACTATACATGATACGCAATAGATAAACAAAATTTTTAGCATGGGTGAGAAAAAAGGATATGGGAAAATACAATAGGCTAACGAAAGTGTTGAGAATTGTTTTTTTAAAAAAAACCTAGAGAAGGGTCTTAAGGTATTTAGATGATCTCACTCAAGGTTATGGTGTTTCATGATGCATTAGGAAACAAAATGATGGTAGAGGAGACCAAGCGCAGTATCCATGATGCATTGTGTGTGGCTAGGAATCTGATTCGCAACAATTCCATTGTGTATGGTGGGGGTTCAGCTGAGATATCTTGCTCAGTTGCTGTAGAGACTGCTGCGGATAGATATCCGGGAGTTGAGCAGGTAAGATAAATTTGTGTTTTAATCTCGTTCACAACTCTTCTTTTGTATTTCTTTTGCATCTGATTAGTGTATATGGATTGCCTACCTTTTTATCTGCAGTATGCTATTAGGGCATTTGCAGATGCTTTAGACGCTATCCCCATGGCCCTTGCAGAAAATAGTGGTCTCCAAACTATTGAGACCCTATCTGCAGTGAAATCTCAGCAAGTGAAGGTAATGGGATATGAATGACAAACCTCAGCCTGATCTATTGTTTCTGATTCTCTTTTCCCAAGCGGATTATATTGTGTAAGCCCATTGGTGTGATGGCATTGGTTTTTTAAATTTAGTTTCTATTCAATATGCAGGAGAACAATCCATACTGTGGAATAGATTGTAATGATGTTGGCACAAATGACATGCGGGAGCAAAATGTCTTTGAGACTCTGATTGGGAAGCAGCAGCAGATCCTTCTTGCAACACAAGTCGTCAAAATGATTTTGAAAATTGATGATGTCATTGCCCCCTCTGATTATTGATTTTTCGGGTCTGAAGGTTTTATTTCATTCTGCGTCACCAAGAATGAATTTCACAGTATTGTATTTTGTTGTGGTATGGACCGGCTATTCACTTGATGTGAATTCAAAGATTTTGGATTTGTTTACGGTGGAATTGTATCATGACTAACTCCTGATTAGTGAGTGTTGATGATTTTGCTTGTTTTATCATGGATTTGTGGCTTACTTCAATGTCATTTCTTGTGGTTATTGAGAATTATTGCATGACTACTATTGTAGATCAAAAGTTATAGCACTTCAATCCCAAACGTTATAGCTATTGTACTTCCTGAAGCACTGAGCACAATAATAGAATTTTCTCTCGGATTTATGAGCAAAGGGGTGGGATACAAGTTAGTTAGTAGATTGTTCTGGGCCACTGGGGGAGAACTTGGCTGACAAAATATGGAGGATGGCACTAGTACTAGCGTTATGGTTGATGGTATAGAGTACCCATTTGGGAAAGTCTTATTTCTACGCGCAGTACGAAGCAAATTAAGGGATGAATATGACGATGGGCCATTCTGTCGTCGGTTTAACAATATAGTGGTTCTACGGTACAAGTCCCAACCACTCGTGATTATCGTGTCCTCTATTCGGACAAATGGATTTCAAATTCAGTTTTACAGTCGGGAAGAGAAGTCGGTACCTGTCTGTGCTTAAGGTAAAGTTGTTGGCGTGAACTGTCTTGTCACGTACGGCAACTAGACCCCCATTGAACGAACCAATCACCCTGTCAAACTGAAATGCAAGGCCAAAATTTGAGCAATCCAGAGAAGAAAACGGGAATTAGATACCGAAATTTATTTATCCCGGACAAAAAAACGAAGGAACAATACTTCTCTCTGCAGGTCTTTAATGGATGTGGATGGTGCCAGTATTACGATTATGAGACTGGTGGTGGGTGTCATTTATGGCAACTCGAGTTGTCGGTAGACAGGCGCCTTTATAATTGACGATTCGTTGTCTGTGAATTATGATATGGGTGAATAGCAGGAGGGTGAATTAACGCTTATAATGT
>JAXCLQ010021566.1:12577-23526 GCA_035584115.1 Cedrela odorata | reverse complement strand
ACTCATACACAGGACAAAGATCACTTTAGACACATGAATAAGCATTTCAGAAAGCAGCCTCTGTGGCAACTACAAATGGTAACATCTTTTGTTATTGCTGGCTACCCATCCCATCCAATAAACTGCTTGCTTTTATCATTTTTATAAAATTTTATCGATGAATTAATTTTGTAAAATGCATAGTTAGCTCTAGAACACTCAAAGATTAATTTGAAAGTGAGCCAGCAAAATATGCTACACTGTTTAAGAGACCAAAACAAAAAGTAGTCATAACTGATATTGAAATAACATACCCATTGTGATGGCCATGCCCTCCTTTTGGCTGAAGTCTGAGAACACCATTCATCAGACTCATCTCATCATAGATCTACATGGCAAGTTCCAGGAACATGCACGTCAAAACACTGAAGTTACCATATAAAACAATTAATTTCTTTTTGCTGACCTGAGATTGAGATTGCATACCAGTAAAATGTGACGCAAGGGTATTTGATAATGTGCAGCAAGAGGCCCAACCTTAAGAATGGTGAGAAATAAAAAGAAAAAGAAAGTTAGGAAGAGAAACAGAAAAACGGCAATCATACAACGGCTAGAGCTAATAATGGAAAAAGAGATCCACTTATTAAGACCAATGAAAGGGATAGAAGAAGCAAAAGGACAAGATATTTGAGCCATAAACATGCATCACTTTACTATCACAATGAAGACATTGATATCCAAACCAACATTAAGATATGTTTCAAAGCCAATGCAGAGGTGCAAAATCGCAGAAATATATAAAGTTGCATTAATTTCCGTGAAGAGAGCAGTTTATCGCATACAGAAAATCTACCTAGATCAAAGCCTTTTAAACATAGAAGCCTTGTACCAAACACAAATGAAATATGGAGGCCCCAAATGATTTTTTAAGAATAATCTAGAATGCAGAATGAAATCAGAAACAATTACCGATAAATAAATAAAAAAGGACATATTAGAACCACTAACAGAATAGGTTCACATTTCTTATCCTTTTTAAGATTTAGCAATTCTTTATATGATGTTCAATGTGCCAGTACTACAGCCATTTGTAAATTGCCATGTGAAAACGAAGAATCGCATATCTATGCAACCACAGTAATTTGGAGATCAGAAACAAGAGACCGGAACTAACCGATTCCCCACTGAAATTCATGTATGCCTGAGGTTTTGCCAACAAAATCGGTACCTCTCCAATGGAACCTGTACTGATCATACAAAGAATCTGAATAAACCACCGAACAGCAAGCGCACCACAACAACAGAAAGAAGGAAAATCAAACAAAAACTATTCAACTGAATAAGAACCTATTCCAATTAAAGCCTTAGATTGTATAGTGTTCATCAAAACGCCTTGCGCTTTAGCAATGTGGTCAATCATCTCAAAACCAACCTGGTATAGAAAACCACACACAATCACTAACATCAAAGGGAAAGAAAAATACAATGCAAACACAACTGAAGCTAAAAAGTTGCTGCATTTGGCTGATTACATTGTGCCTAGTGCCATGGTACTTAATCCCCGGGTTACCCAATCCAACTATCAACCAAGGTGTATACTCCACTTTATATCCACCATTATCATCCAGCAATGATGCCCGCACACAAAGCTTTGTTGAAACAAGACGCTTTTGAGGAAATCGAGGACCCTTTGTACAGGAAATGCAAGTATTTGGGGCAGAGACTGCACACAACATTGACCTACTTACAGGAAAAAAAACACATTACTTACTATCAGTAAAGGTACTTACCAACATCTAAACAAATAAATATACGAGCATATTATATAAACATTTTCCAATCATAGAACATGGAATACTTTGTCTAATTTTAACAGAATAAATTTTTTAAACTTAGCAAAATAGCGGTTTAAAGCATGGTTTGAATGCTTGTCATGTACTGTGTAAAGGAAACTCTAGAAATTAGTACTTGGGTATTTATTTATATTTCATTCCACAATATTTTTCCAATAATTAAATGGGAAGTAAAGGGATATTAGTGGAAGTTCATCATCTGAAGAAACTGAATAATGATAATAACGAAGCTTATATTACTCATCTGAAGCTACAGAGACTTAACTCACTATACAACGTTGCAGGACCCAAAAAAAAAAAAAAAACCCGAGAACAACAACGAAGTAACAGTTTATGCTATTTAAAACCCTAAAATAAGAACTCGTAATACAGTAAATAACAATAATAGACAGAATTGAATTATGAACAGTTCAAAATTAGTACTTCATAGAAATGAGGAAAAACAGAGAAACCCACATCATGCACTCAAGAATGTACAAATGGTAAAAGAAACTGACCTTCGCTTTGCGTTTTAGACACTTGATTTCGGAGATTGGAAACAGTTAAGAAGACAGTCACAGAAGTGTGGCAGAGCTCAGCTCGAGTTGTCTGTGTTGTCTCTGAGAGAGAGAGAGAGAGAGAGAGATGGCTGGTATATTTGGATCCTCATTGAAGATAAAATCAACATCTTTTTAGTGGGCTTATGATGGGCCTCTGTTTCAATTATCTATGTGGGCTACAACAGCAGTGACTTGGCCCATTTAATAATTTTTGTATAATTTAGCAAAAGAATTTCTAATATATATATATATATATATATATATTAAAGATATTAAAGAGTGAATTTAAAATAAATTTATCACTTTAATTATATTTATTAATTTCATCGTTCTCGTGTCATACGATTGAGGTCAATATTATGGTTGTCCATGACAAATGAGATATATTGTAATGTATGATTGAAGACAATAAAATGATATTATTAATTTATACATATAATTTTTTTTTATTTGAGCATCAATGGTATTGATTTTTACATAAACATGTTTTATCGGTTAAAAAATTAAGAAAATTATGAACGAAAAAATTAGATAATTTTTAATCGAGTCAATATATAAATTAGATTAGATTATAATTAACGTGAGATAAAATTATTAGATTATTAAATATAAATAAATAAAATGGTGAGTGTTAAATGTGATTTATTAAATAAAAGTGAATATTTATAAAATATATTAATTATTATTATTTTTTAAAATTAATTAAATATAAATAATTTTCAACATACTTTTTAATTTTATTCATAGTAGTTGATACTTATTATTTTATTCATATTATAAGTTGAGAATACATAAACTTGATTTCCTCATCATAATAATCTAATGAACAATTAAACATTTCCTATTTACGGATTTCGGTTTGCCAGAGATTAACCCAAAAAAATAGAAATCAATACCTCATTTTCAAACAACTAAGCACAAACTATGGTACAGCCGGTCTAAGACATAGATGCAAATCCAACGCCGAGCCCTTATCAATCCGAGGTACACCATCGTCCGGCAAAACTCCGGTATTAGCTGCCCGGACCAGAGGAGAAATCACCACCTTCTTATCCTCATGGACGTGCCTGCTCAGCCCAGATGTGGGCTTACAATAATAAGCAGAAGCAGTGCCTCCATCACGAGACACGTGTAATGGCTGTGGGACTGCGCTTCCATGCAGCATGTAGAAAGAAGAATGATGCTGAGGCGGGGCCGGGGCAAGAAGGTGCTGTGGTGGCGTGAAAGCGGACGATAAGTATGATGACAAAGGATGTTGAAAATGCGAAGATAATAGATGGCGAGTGGATTGTAATTGTGCGAGTTTTAAGAGTTGTCTTTCTTTCTTGTGAGCGTTCTGGTGGCCGCCTAGGGCTTGTGAGTTGGCGAATTCACGGCAGCAGTATTGGCACTTGTATTTACGGGAAATATTAATATTGTCACTGGATTGAAAGGAGATATTAGATTCATTGGATTGAGTTTTGTTTGCAAATGAATCTGTGTTGTTATTGTTGTTGTCTTCTGAGATGTTGAAACCAAACAGCTTGAGACTACTTCTTGTGTTGTTTGGTTTTGTTTGGTAAAATATGTCAGCCATATCAGCAAGAGAAATAGAGAAAATTAACAGTAAGTGAAACAAGGAAGCTCGATCAGTGAACTAGTAATGGCAACTAGCTAGCGAGTTAGCCTTTTATATACAGAGAGAGTAAGAAGTTTAGGGTTTACAGTGATTTGTGTGTATGTGTTACAGGTGGAGAAAGAGAATCAATTTCATGGAAGAGTAGAAGTTGATTGAGAAAATCTAAAGAAGGAAGAAGCAAGAATGATCACGACAAATCTATATCAAGAAATTAAGCTGCGCAGTACTATAATATATATTTTTGTAAATAGCTACAGACATGGTAGCTAGTTACAGACAAACAAGAAATTGAAGAAGAGGAAGAGATTAAATTAATTGTATATGTCAAAGAGTACATATATATATATATATTATGAACATTAGTTATGTAAATAGAAATTAATTGTTTATTATGTAAATAGAAATTAATTGTTTATTTCTCAGTCTAATATTAAACTCGTGCACTTTTGGAATTCGTCCAAGGCACTCAAAATTCAGAACCATCTTGATTTTGTAAATAATACATGCATGTAAGCCACCAAAACAGATAAGCACCACTGATTATGTAAATAATACATGCATCTAATAAAAAATTCTTTCCTCGTTCATATATTCAAAATAATTGCATTGTGTTAAGATTAGACTTAAAAGACAAATGTCTAGTTCCGAAGAACAAAACCAAACACGAAGAACTTGTTCAATTAATCAATTAAGAGTAGTGAAAAAGGTATGTAGCTAGCTTTGAAATTTGAAATATTAATCAGTGATTAAGGCGAGGTCCTACCATAATCACTAATTAGTGATACATTATAACTAATGTTATAGTTTGCGTGATTGACGTTGATATATTAACTTTGTTTATAAGATGAAAATCTTCACGAATCTTACTAAGTTAACCACCGTCAACTTAATAATGCTCTAAGGAAAGCAATTACCTATAATAAAAACAAAATAAACGAATGTTAATAGTAATCCTCAAGTGTAATATAGTAATAATTATAGCTAGGATAGCCTTGAAAAAGACCACACACGCAATTGGACGGGGCTTCCAAAAACTCCACCCCTGAAGGCGGCTCCCCATTTTTTTTATTAAAAATAAAATATTACATGTTTCATTAATCAATTTGTCATGCTTTCGAAAGAGTGCTTTTCATCAAATTATAATTGAATGGGAGTAGGTTCACATGAATTTGTCATTCCATGCATAGTAACGATGTGAATGGAATAAGCTCTAGTGTCTCAAATTCTCAATCTGTGAATTTAACATTTGTAGTTCTCAATTCAACTTTGTTAATAATTATTTTTTATCTACATATATAACTACTACTTTGACAATTATTTGTTTCTTGGAATGTGGTTTCTCCTACCTAATTATAGATTTTTACACTTGATTGCTCATGCTTTATTCTAATTTCTTGTGGGTGATTCAATTAATGAAAGATGTTTAACATTGATAGGTTACCCCCATCACCCAAATATGGCCCACGGATTTTTAAATTGAATATGTTTTAAGATAAATTTGTGATTATAGAACAATATAAGTTGAATAATTGTGGTGTTTGTCGATTAATAATTGTTAGATTTAGATTTTATATTGGTTAATTCCGTATTAAAATGATTGAGTCTATGTAAAGTTTTAAGTGTAGAGCCAAGCAATAAACAATAATTTATAAACAGTATTTTTGTGAACATTGGTAATGAACAGTGACAAGTGTGAACAAATACTATGTGTAGAATCGTAGCTTTGAGTTAGCGTCGTCCATGGTTAAGTGGTGAACAGAGATAAATAGTAAATAATATTTGATAAACAGTAATTATTCCAGAATGTTTGTGCCAAATTAGCGTCAATTTGGTGTTCGAGCAACTAAATTTTCTGGTGAGCTCATCGAATTAGGCGCTAACTTTCTGTCGAACGATGAATAGGATGTGTAGAAAATTTCATGAATATTAATTTCTAAAACTTAATTTATTTTGAACTCATTTTTTACAGCTAAATCTTATAAAATCACTCTTTTTTAAAAAAAAAAAAAAGAGGCATATTAAAATTAAAAGAGACTTGTTGCAACCTTTTTTTTTTTTTTTTGTTACCTTCTTCTTAAAAGAAATTTATTAATGAACAAGTTTTTCGTTTTGTGTGTTTTTTTTTTATAAATACCATAATTGTTCTTAACTCAAATCCAATTGATAACTTTTCATAATTTTGATTGTTATTGATTGTTAAAATTTTAATTTTGTGAATGTGTCGTTCAATAATTCTATTGAGAAATGAAGATTTTAAAGTTCTGAAGACGAAATTGTTTAAAGTGGATCACTCAATAAATTAGTCGGAATTAGATTACAAGAGTTCTTATAAGAATCGCCGTTTGTAAGTTTTTTTTTTAACTAATAGAATATTTTAGTGGCTTATGCATTAACCGAAAGTATTTTTATTTTGTGAAGAATTCTTCATAAAGTTTTTTTCGTTAACAAATTATTATCACCCTAATTTACTTTTGCTTATTGCATTGAAATTTATTTGTTGTTGTAGTTTTGAGTTATTGATTTTTCTAAAAATTATTAATTTAGAGTTAACAAGTTTTAACATGTTTTAATTTATTAATAATTTAAATATTTCCCCTCGTAAAATACATTTCACCACGTCAATTGTTTTAGGATCCAAAATTTTATGACACATACTTTTAATTTGATATAGGTTTTTATCGATAAATCGAAGATGTTTGATGAAATACGAATACTAATTAAAATAAAATATATATATTAATTGATACAATTAATAATTTTTTAACATAATAAAAAAAATTTGAGAAATAAATTTCGTTGGTATAACAAGTAAGGAATTTTAGCCTACTTCATTTTAGTTTATGGAAAAATTATTTGAGTCAATTTTAATTATGAGAATCAACTAAAACATGGAGACAAAGTCTAGAGCTAAATAAATAAATGGTACATATATAGGTGTTATGTGTAGTTGAAATCTGTGGACATAATTAACCTAACTCTCATAAATCATTATTATAAATTAAGAGTATTTTTTTGGCATATATATATATATTTTAAAAAAATTAATAAAATATTCAATATTACATGTAAATATTATTTTAATTAGTAACTAATTATGTATCAATTTAAAATACTTCATAATACTAATTAAATTGGATAAACATTTATGTAAAGTTAATAATCAAACACATAGATTAATTTTTATATTTTTAATTTAATATTTATGTAATGTTAATTAGCAATCCCAAATACAAACTAAATAAGATTAATTATATGTAGTTGTAAGTGTCAAGATCAAGAAGCACCTAGTTGTTCTTTAAGTAGAACAAATTAAATAAATAAATATACAATTAATGAGATTTCCAACGAAGTAAATTACTTGCACGGCTATAGAACACGAATACAAATAGAAGGAAGACAATTATGTACGAATTACGATTATAACAATTCGTATGCAATAATTAATTTAAGTGAAAATGGTCAATAACAAGGTTGGTTTACTTAATTAGGCCTAATATAAACTAAGATAGGTTTGAAATTTGGAGGTTCTTGGCTTTCAAGATAATTAATTAGTAGATACGTTTGTAATTGACATTATTAATTAATGCTAATTAAGTACAAGAAGGATTTGAAAAGGAATTCGGGCCAATAATGACATGAACTAGACAAAGAAGGCCCAAAACCAATAATAATAATAATAATAATAATACTTTTAATTATTGATGATAAATTTTGATATAATTCGTCAATTTGATATTAATATGATACGAAATTTATGAATTTAAATTGATATAAGATGACATGATTATTAAATAGGTAACCCAACACGATATGATTAATAAATGTATCAAGTTCGAGTTTAAAATTTTTAATATTTGAATTTATTTATGTAATTATATCGTTCTAACTTATTTATAATTTAATAAATATATTTTATAATTTTTCTATTTAAATTTTTTTAATTATATTTATTCATATTTATTTATATTTAGAATAAAATTGATTAGTATTTAAAATAATATTACCATAAATATTATAAAATAAAAAAAATATTATGAGTGACACAATTACAATCGATTTAACCGTTTAATAATCATATTATTTTTAATATAATTATTAAATAGGTCAAATTCTAAATATCATCTTACTTTTAACTTATGCTATATTATAATAAATAAATTATGAAACAAGATTTTAATTTATAATGATATGCACGCTTTTGTCAATAAATTAAAGTTACTTATTAATGAGATGCGATTTGTCCATGGGGTTAGTGGTTAAAATTAGAATACCACATTTTACTCTAAGAGATTTGAGATAGGCTATTTTCATTTAATTAATGCACAATAGTTTTGGGCAATTTGCAATTATATATGAGAATGATAAGCTAAAAAGACTACAAAAAAGCAAAGACAATAGGAGTTAAATATATTATTACAAGTGTAGTTGAAAGTTGAGGACATAATTAGCATGACTATCATAAATTAATCAATTACGCCAAAAAAAAAACTCTTGGTGGAGTCCACCGGAAGACAGAATAGAACCTGCTTTTCATGACAGTACAGACTTTAGACTTGGATGTAGCAATAATACGTGAATCATTGGACCATTGCTCTCGTTATAAATTAAGAAACTGGTCATTATTTGGTGAAGTCCCTCTCGAAAATGGGTTGTCTTGTAGCCGGAGGTCCGTGGCTCAGTAAGTGGGTCATAGCTCTTGTGCCTAATGATAATTTTAGAAGCCATTAAAAAAGTTAACGTATAAACCTGTTTTTTTTTAATGGTCGTATGCACACCTAAATACATTGACATTTGAACAAATTAATATTATATGTGTAATTTACGATTAGGGCTTGAAAATGTTGTCCAACTAATAAAGTATCGATATCATTTCGTGAATGAAAATTATATTATCATCAGTATCACATGTTCTTATAATTTTTTTTTTTTTTTTGTGAATTTGTGTTTATTATTATAAAAATATAAGACATGTGATAATGATATGATATTAATACATCATTTTATATGAATGAGTTTGTATTTATGGCAATATTAAAAATGAAGAGACATGAAAGAAATTTAGACCAAAAGGATGCGGGAAGGGTCAAAAAGCAACAAAATATACTAATGATACCCAAATAAAAATAATAATAAGGGTTAAATATCAAGTCCCTAAAAGTTTAGCTCTTCCTAAGATAAAAGACATAGTTTGTTTATTAAATTATTGTTAAATAACCCTGCTAAAATGATCAAATTACTCTATAATTTTAAATTTTGACCGTCATATAAGGTCATTTATTATTATTAGATAAGTCACTAACCTTGTTGAAATGATCAAATTACTCTTAATTTTGAGTTTTAATTGTCACCACAATTAAAATGTAAGGGGATCAATCATATAATAGATATATTAATTTATATAAATGAGTTTGTATGAAAATTTATATCTATAACAATACTAAAAGTAAAAAAAAAAATGACAAAAATTTGGACCAAAACGATATATGTAAGATAAAAAGCAAATATGAATGACACCCAAACAATAAGAACTAGGGTAAAATATTAGGTATTAGAAGCTTAACTCTTCATAAATAAATACATAGTTTGTTTACTATTATGAAATAAGTTGTTAAACCTTTTGAAATGATCAAATTATTTCATAATTTTAAATTTTAAATATCATGTAAGATTGTTTATTATTATGATATAAGTCATGAACCGTGATAAATATAATTAAATTACTCTTATAATTTTGGGTTTTGACTATCATTGCAATTAATAATGTATGGGTATTTTAATCCTTTCAAGAGGATCAAATATTTATTTCATAGAATGGGACAAACTATGTATTATGTGTACGATATGAAAATATAGGGACTTGAATGTAAGCTGCCAAAACAGGATATATTTGATAGAAAGGGAAAAACTATGTTGTTAGTTGTAAAATATTAAAATTGAGGAAATTGAATGAAAAACAAAACCCAATGTCAGAGCTAAGTTTCGGACCTGATACACCACTCTTCGGCTGCGGCTGTGGCTGCGCCACTCTAGTCGTTTGTGTTATTACCTTCCGCTATTCTATATATAAATATGCCGTTGCTGGTAAATTAGCGATAGGGGGTTAAACGTAATATTGGATTATACAAGAGACTTGTCTGTAATTTTACTACTAGCATTGCGCAATCAAATAGTCCCACGAGTTGGAAAGCTCGGGTACTTCGACGAGCGAAAGTGATAGAAGAGACGATAGAACAAGGTATACGGAAGAGAAATTTATATTGAAGTAGTAGCTTAGATTGGAAGAAACAATGTGGACACAATTACTATCATAATATGATAATAATATTAATATTAATTAAATTTTTATTTTTATTTAATCATATTATATCACATTCACCTCGTGATCAAATGTAAAATTTTTAGAATTCGTTTAGCAGCACTGGTTGTAATGTAATTGATTAAATAAATATTTATGTTATATTTAATAGAGTAGTTACTATATTATATTATAAGTTTATATATATGTTGTGTTTGGTTATTACACCGTATTAATATTTAATTTATAAGAATAATATTAATATTTAAAATATAATAAATAAATAAAAATATATAATATAATATTTATATACTAATTTACCATATTTTATTTATAAATAAATAATAATATAAATTATTTTAATATATTATTATGTTATTTTAAATTAAAAAAAAAAAAAAAGACTAGTGCGGGTTTGCTCTTGCTGATCTGCATTATTTGTTACAAATAATGGAGACCAGTCAAATCATAGTCTAAATGAATTTTATCCGAATGGAAAATATAATGCGGTGCATAACCGCGTGGTAAACGTGCCATTAGTCATTTCTGGATCCACTGTACTCAATATAAACTGTGATTGGTCAAAGGCCCGATAAAGATCGCGTGCAATCTAAAACGACCACAGGAAATCAAAACCCAGCGGCCCCACATGCAGCCACGACATC
>JAXCLQ010021555.1:0-31917 GCA_035584115.1 Cedrela odorata | reverse complement strand
ACCCACATTCTTAAGTCGAAATGCGTTTTGACCTTCTCATCATCATATACAAGTTGAGCTAAAGCAGTCTTTCCTAGTCCTCCAATTCCAACAATTGGAATGACTGTAACATTCTCCTGTGAAGAAGAATCCATTAATAGCTTTATAACTGCCTTCTTATCTTTTTCTCTTCCAATAATTTCCGATCGCGGGACAAAGAAGTGCGAATCCGTCTTTGTTTTATTCTTTTCATTCAAACCAATTACGAGGAACTTGCTTTTATATTCTGCAACATCATTAAGTCTGTCCCTAATCGATTTCATTCTAAAAGCCGTTGTGAAATAAAAAGGGATCGTGGAGAAGAAATTGAGTACCTTGTTCACTCTGTCATTCTGTATCTCCACTTGCTGTCGAGAAGCTTCGGTTGAGAGTTCATCAACTAAGTCTTCTGCATCATGGAGCACATCGAGCAGCATTTCAACCCAAACTTCATCAGTATGGCTCTTCTCCTGTCGGTTCTCTGCATCCATAAGAACTGATCTGATTGCAGAAAGTGTTAACATGAGTTTCTTTTGCTCAGTTTTCAGACAAAACATGATGTGAACATATGGCAAAGCTAGAGCACCCAATTTACTTGCTATCCCTGCGACAAATCTTAGGAGGGCTTCAGCTGCCATTTTACCTCCCTCTAGACTTTATTAAGGCAGAAAAGTTCTAGTTAAGTGGCAACAGGCTAAGGGCTAGCAAGAAAAAGCGTATATATGGTTCAGAGATAGAAAGGTGATCAAGTGTAATTAGTAGCTGAAAGCCAGAAAGCCTCTTTATAGTTACAAGGCTGATGAGACAATTTCAGAAATGTAAAGAGAATGCATATGAAGACTGAAACTTTTGAGTCACCTATAATATAATTTCTATGTTTGTTTTTGTAATCTGTTGAACATTAGGTTGCTGATGCACTACTTCATACGCGGTGGCGGTGCTAATTGGCCAAATAACTTCTAAGAACTTTCTATAGTCAAACCTTTTTCGTTTATTACAAATTTGCCTCAATAAAATTTATCAAACCAGACATGTGATTCTAAACAAAAGCATACTATTGGATGGGTTGAACAATTGGGAACCAAAGATATATCTAGGAAGGATCTGAAGGCTGAAAAGTAAAATTTCTTTGTTAGATTTTTCCATTCAATTGAATATTAGGTTGCTGATGAGATGGTGTGTAGGACAAGCTAACTGATCCCGCGTTAACTTTCTAAGAACTTTCCATTGTCAACTCTCTTTTATTTGTAACAGTCTTTCTCTTCTCCGCGTTAACTTTCTAAGAATTGTCCATTGTCAACACTCTTTTATTTGTTCCAATCTTCTCTTCTCCGCGTTAACTTTCTAAGAACTTTCCATTGTCAACTCTCTTTTATTTATTACAATGCTCTCTTCTCCTTATTTGATATTTCTTTAAAAACAAAAATATAATTCAAATTAGCCACAAGTCCTATATACAATAAACACTATTTTCCTCTACCACTTAAACTAAGATATAGATACAATTTAAGTACCCAAAATCAAACATCAAGAATTAATCAAACAGCAACAACTGGAAGCATCCAAGGTCTTATTTTAACCCTAACTAGATAACATTAGATTCGTTAAGTGAAAATAAGCAAAGAACTAAGTTCGAAAATAATTGTGTTTTTTGGTTTGAACAAATTGCATCCATGTCCTGAATGTATAGGCCCAGTTTGGTTATGGGATAAGTCATGGGATTGAACTAAAATAGTCCAATATCATATTTAGTACAAAATAGTGGATATGATAAATAATACGGGGTCCATATAAGTTATATTAGGTTACATATTTTAAAAGAAAATGATAAGAATTTTTATATTATGGAAACTCTTGAGATAACATAGAATAGGATAAGATAAGTATTTGAAGTCAAAAAATAATTTATAAATAATACAAATTAATATTTTAAAAAATTTACTTAAGAGTAATAATATTATTTTATTTTAAAGAATTAATTATTTTATTTATTTTTTAATATTTTAAAAATAAAATTATATATATAATCTTATCATATCTTGTTATATGTCAAACATAATATAATATTACATATAATTTTATCTCATCTTATTCATCTTATTTTATCCTATCTTATCATATCATATCATAAATTATTAATTTTATCTTATTCTATCATATATATCAAGCGGGTTTGTATAGTTGAAACCAACAAACTTGTGGGTTGGGTCATGTCTGTGTTATTCACACATCGAGTTAGTGTTAAAAAGAGGTGGTTTGAGGCTGGGCCTAAATAGGTTCACTTAAAATTTTAAAAAATATAATTAAAAAATAATAATTTAATAAATATTATAAATATAAATTAATTTTTTTAAAAAAACAGTATTATTTAATACAAAATGAGTTAAAATGATTAAAATTATTTAGTATTTTTTATAAAATATAAATTTATAATATATATATATATATATATAATAAGTGCGTAAGGGATTCGAGCCATATTTGACCTACTATAGGCCTTTTCCTTCTTTTTTGGGCCAACAATGGACTGGGCCGACACCATTCATGGCCCAGTCCGGCCTGGCCCTATTTCATCTCTAATTTTTTCTTGTTTTCATTTCTAATTTTGATTTGACTGAACAATTGCAAATTCAATGTTATGCAATGCTCCAAGTAGTAGAGAATTAGAAGAGTCAAATGCTTCCAGCCGAATACATCACAAGAAGCCAAAAAAAATTGTTTAATTGTTGGGGTGTCCTGAGGATAAGATTCACATAAGAAAATGAATAAAAAAATAATCCTCAATTGAATATATTTTATGTTTCCTCTTTTATGTAATAAAGACAAAATTGAAAAACAAGCTTGATAATCGCGTCTTCTACGAATCACATTTACTCCCAAGTAAAAATTTGGAAGGAAAAGATAAATTTCAAATATGGAGAAGAAAAACAAGCAACCTATAAATCTAAAATTCTAAATTACATTGTAATAATAAAGAGTAGCGCTTGCAGAGAATAACCAATTTGGGTTTCGATGCAGCAACGTTTATCCTTACTCATTGCCAATGTTGTTGGGAGAATGACGAGGCGACGAAGGAGATGGTATGGTATGGTATGTTCATAATTTTGGAGTAATTTAGAGGTTATGATCGTCAATTAGGTATTTGTTTTGTGAAATTACTTAAATATTCTTGAGGAATAATTGATTGACAAATATCAAAGATCCCTAACGTTTTGTAAGTTACCAATACATCCCATACTATTTTCATGATGTTATTACCATCTCTTCCTTTATTCTTTTTTCTTCTCACACGGGTTTCTAAGTTATTTGATCAATGTGATCTCCTTTAATTTTTCAAGTTTTATAATTTAATATAGTAACTTACAATGTTTTACTTGAATTTTTATTATCATGTGATTTTATAAATGTTTGGTCATGATAATGGTGTATTGGAATTGAGTTTGATTTTGCAAATATTTAAAAATTTTATATTTAAAAAAATTGTAAAAAGAAATGATATTTATGTTCAATTTTTTAAGTAATTAATATTATTAATATTAGATAAGATGCAGCACATTAATACAATATTAAACGGGGTGTTCTAATATTTATCATATTCTCTTGTTACTAATCATGAATTTTCAAATAACAGAATTAATATTCAAATTTTTTGATAATTACTTCTAATATTTTATTAATAATTTCCTCCAATATCTTAATATTTTATTGAATAAAATAAATAAATTAACATATTTATAATACGTTAACCATATAAATATATACAAATATGACTCTAGTAAATAGGGTGGAGAAAAGGGGTGGGTAGATTCTCTCATCCCCATCCTAACTCTCTTAACCTCTTCTATCCCCGCTCCAATCTCCATTTGGGGGAAAATGGGATGAAAAATTTTAGACCTCTTCTATCCCCGCTCCAATCTCCATTTTGGGGAAAATAGGGAAGAAAAATTTTAGAGGAGGTACTCCATCCCCAATTCCAATTCTCAATTTTTCTCTTTTTTCAACCCTTATTTTTCGTTATCTTCGTTTTTTTATTTATATATTTTATTAAAAATTTTAAATAAATATAATATTTTATTATAAATATAATATAATTAAATTTTTAAATAATAAAAAAATTAAAAATATTTTTTTAAAGGAAAATGTGATTTTTTTATAAAAAAAAATAGAAAAATGGAGATAGGATGAGGTCCTCCATCCCTATCTCTATCCCTACCTCATTTTCCTATTTTTTATTAAAATTTTTTCTCCTATTTTTTACTAAAATTTTTTCATGAAGATGGAAGAGTGGGAAAATGGGCTCCATAAAAAAATGTACAATTCTACTAATAATGAATCATACTTTTCAATTATAGTCATTCTTGTGGAATGCAACCTATCAATGTATACGAAGCTCATGTCATGTAAATTATATTATATATATTCCAAAGATATAATTGATATGCTAAGGAAAATGAAATTAACATGTATATATTTATATTGCTAAGATAATATTTTAAGTTATTATTTATGAATCATACTATCAGTTATTAGATACTTGCATTAAAAATTCTTATCTCATTCAAGTAATACATAATGCTCTTTACCGTGGGTATATGCAACTTATATCATATAAATTAAACATATATATTTCAAATATTTAGTTGATTTTTTTTATTCGAAATGAACAATTTCTACCCAATTCTTAATTTTAATGATTGATATTTTTTTTCACCCCGAAAATTTATCTCTAGTCTCAAGTTGAGATAGGGAGACGAGTACTTACTAGTTGACTAGTTAGTCGAAATTAGTAAACTTTATTTTTCAATTTTTATATATATATAAAATACTATTTTTCTTGACTTCTCAAGTCTTAACTAGTTGATATAGATATTGAGCCTTTTCAAGCTCAAATTTGGAGTTTTTAAATTGGATTAATCTTGTTGGCCCCAAAGTTCACATTTCTTGAAGGCCCATAGATATATTTTTAAATTAAAAAATATTATCACATGAATGTAAATCAAATGCTTTTTTGTATCCTAAACTTTTTATACTACCTATTATTTTTAAAATTTATTTATCTATTGAATAAATTAATGTCAATATATAGTGTTATTTACTAAACTTTTAACTATACGGTCGAGCTCACAAATAAATTTATTAAAGGGGTCAAACCCACAAAAAAAATTACTAAAGTACTCAAGCTTATAAATAAAGCATTTAAAGGCTCAAGCACACCAATAAATCTACTAAAACACTAAACTCAAAAATAAAAGTATCAATGATCTAAACCTATAAATAAATATCAACCAACTCAAAACTAAAAAAATAAAGTACTCAAACAATAAATGAGAGATTTCCTTAATTATGAGGCCTTATACTTAAATGTGTGAGGACCATTTTAAGTGATTTTCATAATTAGAAACCTATGATTACCTCTCAAGAATAAGTGCTCAACCACAAAAATGAGAATGAAACAACTAAAAACTTATTAAAAAGTAAACATTTGATTATTTATAAAATGAAAAAATGATAAAAAAAATTCAACATTTAGTATGATATACGAAGAAATATACATGCCATGATTTTAAGAAGCCATGAATACCAAATGACACCAACGTCATAACACCTATCAAAAAGAATGTTTAAACATTAGTCAAATAAAAAAAATTAAGTATAAAAATCTAAAATTTAATTGATAAGGTAAGAGAAAAAGACCGAAAAAATAAGATTTTATTTTTGAGAATCTCTCTTTAGAATACAAATTCTATTGACTGACTTGATCATTAGAAAATTAACGTTGGCACACTCATTAATGTCTTTAATTTTATTTTATTTTATAAAAGAGATAGCGTCAATAAATTAAAGCATGATACGTAGGGAGTTACCCATGTCATTAATTTTAGTTGCTTAATAAAAAAATTTATTAACGTGTAGCATTATTATACCAATTGATACATTAAAATTAAATTAAAAATTTATTTAAAACATTAATAAATAGATAAAAAAATATTTTGATTACTTGAAAGTGTGAGTGGCTCTCCTTTAATCTTCGCACAAGCTCCGAAATTGATTGATCACAAAGCTTCCATGTGGAAAATGTTTTTTTTTTTAATGGCATGCTATTTACATTTACATTTTTGTTAGTGATTAATTAATATTTACATATAAGTATTGTTAACTATTATATTATTGTTATATATTTTATGTTCTTAACAAATAAAAAATATTATAATAATAAAAAATCATTTAAAATATATAAAAATAATATAACATTCTCATATCAATCTGTATCAATACAGTTTATATAAAATTTTATATTATTGAGTTAGACATTCTATTACACGCTTTGAAATTGGTTGATGAAAATGTTCCACGTGGAAAATAATTTGTGCTTTACGACATGCACTTGGCATTTATATTATTTTTTCAAGTAATTAGCATTTACATTATAAAAATGGACTACAATAATTACTAATAAGTTAAGTTATAGGATTACGGGTTGATTACGTGCATAAAATAATAATCGAAGAGTTTAGTTTGTGGAAAATAAAGTTACTTTGTAATTAATTATGTTATTTATTTACTTTATAAAAAATTACTCATACAAATTAATATAATATGGTGGTATTACGTTATTATTACAAATTATATTTTGTAATGCAATACATTGTTGTGTTGTTTGAAGCTTCCATAAAATACTTAATCAACACTTGATTGAATTTCGACCACAAAAATGTTTTCTTTATCTTTACACATTCTCAATCAATTTCGGTGTGTCTTTTACAAATTAATTGGTAAATTTAAAAGATGCTTTAATGGCTTGTTGAAGAAAATTTTCCTCTCGCAAGAATCTCATCTTCTTTAATTACTCTTCCTGGTACTCTCCACCTTTACCTTACCACAACCACCGCCACCGCCAAGAAAGCTATAACTCCTCACAATCATACAACCAAAGACACTCAACAACAAAATTCTCAAAGCGTTATTCGTACCTCTACAGATCCATTTGCTTTTAAGTATAAAAAATTAATCAAGATTTAGTTATAATTGTTTCGCTCATGGATCCCCTGCAGATGATCCTTAATGTCCACAAATTCTTGATCTGTAGGTAATTTTCTTTTAATCTTATCCTTGTTGGGGTTTTTGCTTGCGGTTCGGATTGTTTTGATTCTGTGTTTGATCCGTGCATTTATTTCTTACCTTTCTTTTTTAGGGTTTTAATAGAGATTTGCTTTTCGTTGTTTTCCGGTTCTAAGTTTTCTAGCGCATAGTTTACTTAATAGACTTATCTTTTTTAGCTTAAGTTGGCCCAGAAAAAGAAGGAAAGAGACAGAGAGAGCACGCGGACCTGGCCTTGCGGCGGGTAAAGCAAGCAAGCCGAATTCTTTGTCCGGGTCTTCCTGGTATATAACCGTAACTGTCAACCTTCTTTTTGTTCTTCTTTTCCCTTCTTGTACGTTCAATTCTGGGTACGATAAAGAAAGTTATAAGATTGTTTTATGTTTTTGTGCTTGTAAGTTTTGTAGTTCTCTTGTTTCATGCTTTTATAGAGCTTTTCAAGGTAAGTTGTTTTGGTTCTCATCATGTTAGATTGTTTTGCTACTTTCTGGGTTCTCAATTTAATGTTCAAGAGTGTTATTGTATGTTTCTGTTACCTTTGTTGTTGACTAAGGATTATAGAAATATGTCATAATTTATATATATATATATATATATAAAATAAGTAATAAGATTATTAATTTTTATTATGATTATTAAACGGAAGATATAATAATTCAAATTGTTACTGCATACAATTAATTTTTTTTATTTTTATGTTAACAAGTGGGAAGAGAATTAAATTATTTCGACTTGAGAGGGTGAAGTCATTAAGTTGACCAGAAACGAAACCATGGATAAAAAAGAAGCCAAATCTATGGTTGTTAACCCAAATATGACAAGACTGTCAACGTATACACCAAGTCTCCGCTTGCAAATTAGTACTCAATTCCGTGTAGTGGTGCACTCAGTCAAGAGTTAAACAAGACGACCAGAAGCACTCTTAAAATAATCAAAATCTTCAGCGTGAAACCAAAAGCACTTTTAACCAGTAAAGGAATAGCAGCGCTTCTGCATGCTTGGACCAAGGACTGAGTATATATATAAATCGCTATTTCTTCTTAAGGAAATTTCAAGTAGAACCTTTGCTTATTAATAACTTATTAATTCCTTTTGTCCTGATATTCTTGATAATAGAAATAGGATAATTATTTTGTTGATGTCAACATTTACCTACTACAAAGCACTTGGTGTCTATAAGTAGCTTATGACTTTCACTTCTATTTGTATCATCATCAACAATTAATGAGCTGCAACGTGAAAATTTCAGTCATGGCTGCTCTATTTCTAACATTTCCTGCATGTCTTGCCATTGCAGTCCAAGCTAGAACCTTATCTTCAGGTAATAAAAAAACCTGTCTATTTCATATACATATATGCTTGATTAATTATGATTAATTGGAATGTTAGTCAAAGATTAGTTCAGTAATCAATAGTTAACAGTTAATTTATTTATGCCCACTAGATCAACTAGCTAGAGCAGACATCGATTTTGACCATGTACTGCTCTTAATTCTTTACGTGAATTAAGGCTAAAAGCATGCAACATCATCTTCTTCACCAAAGCAATTCTGTAATATATAGAAATTTCAGTACCAAGTACCAACAGCCATGGAAGATTAATTACTTTTACTAAATTGCTTTGCATTTCTTTCGAAATCAGCTTCAGCACTGAATCTTATACTGTCATGGGAGTTATAATCACAGTTGTATCTAATCTTCCTTTTTTTACATATTCTCCACAGAAAATTACTGGAACAATAAAATCTCCATGATTATTGACTACGGAAGGCCGGTGCCTTCAATCCCGTCGCCACCGGCGCCCTCAAAACCACCTATCCAGCTCGTTGTTAAGGCCAAACATTCTCCTCCTCCACCTCCAGCGTAGTCGAAATCACCAACGCAGTCAGGGAATATCGATTCTCCTTCTGTTGATGGAACTGGAAATTCATGCAGCAGCTTCAAATCGATGGTGACTGATCAAGATTATGGAAGGACCAAGAGATCATCTCCGCCAAGTCCGAAGGCGTCGCCGCCGCAGCATTATGACTTAACGAGTACTGTTGAGGAATTAAATCACTTCCTACGTACGTTTATTTAGGTTCATCGATCATCTTAATGCTAGAGTAATTTCAGTTGTCATTTCTATAACTGAGAGTTTATGATAATATGTAAAATAGGGTTTGTGTATGACATAGTGGTTGTGATAGTAAATGTAGGATAGTATATGTAAATATGCTTGGATGAGAATAAAAATGGCCTTCATTTTACCAATGCCTCGCTCTCTCTTATCCCAATAATTATAACTGTAGTCCTTAAATTTTCACTCTCATATTAAAGATTTACGATAAGTGATCTATCTAAAACAATAATCTAAATCACTTCCCCGTAATTGAGAGCCCGTAATTGAATGAAATCGTTCTTGCCTAAATTTATGATATATAACTATTTAGATATTTTATCTAACTAGAATCGATCTCATTCAAATTTAGGGCATGCCTAAATTTATGATATATAACTATTTAGATTCTATTTAGATATTTTATCTAAATAGAATCGATCTCACTCAAATTTAGGGCATGTGCATATCAAGTCTCCCAAATTAAATAATTAACAATTTAAATTGATGACACATAGATAATATAGTTACCCTTTTCATCATATCGATTATCCATAATCATATTAGTTAATCATAATCTTTTTAGTTAAATCACATGATCATCAAGGTGTATTTTTCTTTTTACTTAAATTAGAATAATTTTTTTTTTATTAATTTAAGTGTTAGATAATTATCGCCGATAATATTCCAATACTCTTAATCTTTATCAGTAATAATAGATTTTAAAGTAATAAACCGGGTTGGTTTTAGATAGGGCAAAAATTGAGTATCAACAATAATTTACATATATTCTTATCCATGACCAAAATAAAGTTTGTCCTTTTCCAAAAGGAGACTAGACGTAAAGATTCACAATATTTTCAGTGCTTTGGGGAAGACAAAAACAATAAGGTAAAAGGGAGGTAGCTAGCTAGTTACTTAATTAGAATATACTAAATAGTCTATCATATTTATGTAAGCAATTGCGTTTGAGTAAGACCATTACCCTTTGTTTTTGTAACAAAAATGCACGGGATTCAATAATAATAATAATAATAATAATAATAACAATTCCTAGCTATTCTAATCAATAACCAAACAAAAGAATTTCTCCTTTCCAAAAGCAGATTACTCTTAAAGATTCCCAATAATATTTTCAATGTTTTAAGAAAAAAAAAGTTGAAAGAGACTAGCTAGCTACTTCATATCAACAGTCACTGCATGAATATAATAAGACTTCAATGTCTTATTACATTCTATATATATAATTGCATTGACTAGGAACATTACCTCTTTGTCACGATAAATGCTTTGCTTGAGCAACAAGCACGTGTATTCTTAGAGTTTTCAAGCTTCGTGTGAGCAACAAGCATGTGTATTTTTAGGATTTGTTTGAAAATGTGATGGAAAAAAACTTAAAATACATAAACACGTTTATGCATTTTAATGTTTTTCTTAATACTTTCTTTAATTTTTTTTATTAAAATAATTGATATTACTCGTAAAGTGTTTTAATTAATATGTGTAATATCTCCTAGTTCAGAAATATTACCAGCAGGTGATATAATTACCTTATCAACCTAAGCCTTACACAACCTGTCAATTTAGACATTTACAATACTTTATATATATGTCTATAAATACTAATATTCGGTATGTAAAACAAAGGAGCAGCATGCCCACCCACAACATAAATACAATTCGTTAGTTTTACAAACTCTGATACATCATATTACATTTATACCTAATTAACTAAGTACAATTCTAACTAAACACATCATATACTGTATACATGATGGACCACGATACCCTAGTGATTGCAATGCATATTCCTTCCTCCGTTCAAGTCTTCAAAGGCTAAAATATTTGAGTGAATGCTAAAAATAAACATCACGATATATACATATATCTATATCTTGCCATCATTTGTATATTCATATGAAATATATATATATATATATATATATAATAGTTATATACACTTGAACAGAAACACTTTTCAATGTATTAATACAGAACTTCATCACACATCATTTAACAACATACTGATGTTCAAGCACGTTACATATCGTCGTTCCCTAAAATACCTAAACAAATACAACAGTGCCTTGAGGTGTTATATACCGCTGTCTCCCAAGACACTAAAAAATGTAGGTACTTAGGGACGTTATGCGTTGTCGTCCTCCCAAACACGAAAATAATCTACAAGTATCTTGAAGCGTTAAGTTCCGCCATCCCCTAAGTCATAAAACCAAGAATTAAGGCCGTTACGTATTGCCATCCCCCAGTTTCAAATCCACAACACTTCACAATATCAATACATTCATTATTTTTAATTACATGTCACCACACAAACATACCTAATTCATTATGCATAGCCAATGACAAAATTACACAAGCTATCATTTTTATAACTAATTTACCAATATACAATCATCACTTTCATGGAACGATATCAAATCACATTTGGACAACTTTAATCAGTTTATTTTATATATAATTTTAGTACTAGTTTCATCTACACACATGCATATATACATATATATATATATATATATATATACAAACAAACACCCACTCACTCAATCATCAATCTCAATATTTCTTTTTCGCGTGTCGTTACTTAAATCACAATCCATAAATTCATCTTAGTCCAACACCTAGTTGACATCCTCAATAACATTCTTACTATTCTTAATATTTATAAGTTTATAAAGTATTTATTACAAAATCAAATCCCAACTCATAGGTTCAAATATCCTAACATTTTCGACAATTTAGAAAAATTTTTTTCAATAGCTATAACAATTATCAAATTTAATAAACTTACGTGAATCTAGTAAAGAACATAATTATGTCTTTATCCTATATATTTCAATATCAAGTTAGTTACCACTTTATATTTACCTTCTTAATCTAATTGAATAAAACATTATATACTACCATCACACCATTTTAATATCCATTTTCACATATGACAACTAAAAGTCACAATTTCTACGCTCAACGTACCTCAATACATTCATAACACTTTCAAAATAGATGTTTCCATAATCTTTATCTATGACCCTGAAATTAAAAGAAATTCGTAAATTATGATAATTTATCTTCAATCATAATCATCATATCAAAATTCAAATTTCACATTTTCACTAGTTTTACGTAACATACATTTTGGCCATAGCATACTCATCTTTTTCAAAACTCATAATTTGATAATTTCATAAACCACACATTTGGATATTTCAAATGGTTCAAACTAGTTTTAAAAGGAAAAGTCAACTTCTGCCTCATATTTAAAGAAAATTTAGCATCACAATATTGAAAATATAAATCCATCCTAAATTAATATACATTTTTTATCCACAATCGTGATCTATAATACTAAATTTGAAATTTCATAGAATCACATTTCATCAAAAATATATTTATCATTCAACATATATTTTAGTACTTCACCATTCCAAATATTTTGTACATTCAAATGCTTAACTTGAATCGCAAATATTTACAGTTTTTTAACGTTAAATTAAAACCATATTATATAAAAACAAAATATCTACTATATCAAATTTATAACCACAGTGTGTAACTAAATGCCAACGCACTAAGGTCATTTCCATAATTTAAAATCACATATATACAGCACCTCAACAATCTAAAATTTGCAAACGATGAGCACTCTCAATCATTTTCACCCAAACTCGGTCTACCAAAAATCGCAACTTATCTAATTTTTGTCGAGATTTAAACTTAACTCAAAAACCTTAATATTTATATCAAATCCAAAGAGGTTCTTTAAAACTAAGTGTTGTAAGTCTAGAACTATTGTAAATCAAGGTTAATCCACTCACTTGTTGGAATTTATCCATTTTGTACCAAAATGAGTCGATGGCACTCCGATTGACAATCTATAATACACGACTTATGTTTGATTTCATAATTATCCTTAAATGAATAAATAAATGAATGCATGTATACTCTACTGCACTTTACGGATTTGAATTTTGGAATTGATTACTTAAGTTATGAACTCCTACATGATGTTTTTGCACAACGAGTGACTTTAAACTCGCACTGTACTAAATTAATAACATATCGCGACTTAAGTTTCTAATAGTATACTTTATTATGTATCTAATTTTTATTACTTTTGCGAATTTGAATTTCAAGTTCGAACGCTCTAGTTATAGCAATTTTTTCCCAAATGATGCAATGCGACAGGAAGCAAATTATTGCAGAACAACCAATTTTCCTAATTTTATGACCATTTGTCATTGAGCGTCTTGACCTGGTTTTTAGCTATATTATTCTCTTATGTGTCTAGTTTACTATAGTTTTATGGCTCGTCAATCCAAGATCCGTAACCCACTCAGTTTCCATTTTTTTCGAACCTTGTCCAAAAATTTCAACGATTAACACTCATGCATTTCACTCGCAAAACTCACCGTCCTAAGCTTTGCTTATGTCCGCTACCCCATATCATACATTTATATTTTATTTCTACATTCTACATACATTAAAATAGTCATAATATTTGCTAAATAAATTAACCATGCATAATGTTTATTATTGTTCTCGCCAACAACTTCCACAAGTGCACACCTTAATTTCACAACAATTTTCCACATGAAACATGCTATATTTATGCATATTTACATTTATCATTTATTGCCTTATGCTTCTCTAATGCATCAATAACCAAGGTAAAGCTTGTAGAACACACGTGAAGCATGCCCTATTGCTCAACCACATTGCCGCTTAAACCAATTTTAAACTAACGCAATTTCATTAACACAATTTCATTGCTATCAAATTTGACATCGTGTTTTTTTTTTCTAGTGACCTTTCAATAACAATGTACCAATACTGTAATTTGATCTTATAATAATTGCAACTCAACCTAAAAAAGTCATTTACACATACACCTTGTATGCACGAAGAGATCTTAGACCTTAATCACATAATCTGAAAATTGGCAATTCTAATTTTTAGTACTAAAACCACACAAGAAAGAACACAACTATAAAATCAAGAAATGCGCCCACATCTTTTCTTCTTTCTTCTTTCTAACAATCGGCCAACACCCACTTACATAGCAATTTTCGTGTGTTCTTCTCCTTCTCCTCTCATGCCGTTTGTTCCTCTTTCCCTTTCTCTTTATTTTCCTTTTCTCCATCTCTCCCTTAAACATAAGTTTCTCTCTCTTATTTCTTCTTCATTTTTGCTTTGTCATTTCTCTTTTTCTTTGCTCACTTACGAGTTTTGTTCTTCACCTCTCTAGCCTTCTCAATTTTTTTAGACATTGCTTTGTTAAAATGAAAGAGATAAAACAAATGAAAAGATTGTAATGTTTAAATAGAAACCAATGTGGGCCGGCCATTCAATTCATTCATTTCTTTTCCATATTTCTCTTTTGTCTTTTATTTGTTTTCTCATCATTTGTCCTTTTTGAAATAAAGTAATTAATATAAAACAAGGCTTTTGTCTCTTTATAATGTAAAAATAAGAAATTAAATAAAACAATTACTTTAGTTAATTTGCTCTTGTCACTTATCACTCATTTAGCATATTATTGAATTTTCTCTTCTAAACCCAAAATTCTAATGTAATTAACCCATAATCATCTAGTAAATGAACTTAATCATTTTCGTCCTTTCTTTCTTTTTATTTTTATTTTTTAAATTTAATTACTTTTCAAATTATTTATCTTTTTAATTTCAATTTTTTTTATTCCAGCCATCAAAGCTTTATTATTACAATTTCGTAAAATTTTCAATCATTACAGTATGCAATTATTTATTAATTTTAAAATAACCTTTAGTGCTAATTAAATTTGATAAGCATTTAGATATAATTGATAGCCAACATAAATTTTTATTTAGTACATAGGTAGTATAAATTAGCACTATCGAATGAGCACTTAGTCATTCCAATTAGATATATAATTGTCATATTTAGATTTTGATAACTTTTTATTAAATTCTAATTAAATAATGTTGAAGCCAAAGCATAAAGATCAAATTAGAACACCAATTTTTGTTTTTAATTTTTATTGATTTTAGATAAGACACATATGATTAGAGTTTTATAACTCATTTTATACCAAACAAAAAATGTAATAAGCATAACTTAAATTAGAAAAAAAGATAAAAATTATAAAATATTTTCTAAAATAATAAAAATTAAATTAAATACAGATATAAAGGCCTAAACAAAAAGATTTAATAATTTTTTTTCTATATATATATATAATGCTATATATCCAACTAGGGTGGCAGAGAGGCCGGTCCTCAAAAATAAAACCCATGACAGCTCACGAGCTAAGCTGGGTTGGCTAGGCGAGCCAATATAGAAAAGAGGAGGTTCGACACGACCCATAAGGCATAGCCTACGCAGGCTTAAATGGGTCCTTATAAAATTAAAAAAAATAATTTAATTAATATTATAAGTATAAATTAATTTAAAATAAAAGAGCTAAAACTATTTAACATATAAATAAATTAAATGAGTAAAATTATTTACATAAATTATTAGTATTTACTTATAAAATATAAATTTATAATATATATATATATATATGCATGTATAATCACATTTGAAATTTCTTAAGAAGATCTGTAGACTGTCTTTTTTTTTTTAATTAATAGAGAAATTAATATATAATATTATTCTCTTCAACTTAGATTCCAAGAAAATAATTCATAAGCCCCAACTTGATTAGTCATGCATATCACAAATTATTGTGTTATATATATAGCTTTTAGGCTTGTTCCTTCTAACTAGCTACCATACATATGTATCAAAATAATTAGGGTCTGTTTAATATTTTTAATACTTCAAAAGCTCTTTTTGAGTGACAATCAAATGACACACAAAAATTGAAAAAAAAAATAATTTAACATTAAAAAGCACTTTTGTCTAATAGAGAAGATTATACTAAAGAGCACTTGAGGTTCGGTAACTGTAACTTTTCAACTAGCACTTTTTAGAGTAGAGTTTTTATAAGTAGAGTTGTTAACAAAAAATTTTTAATTGTTTAGTTGCAACAAATATTTTTTTTAGTAAAAATTGTATAATTTTTTTAAAGGGAAAAATTTTAAAATTATGTTACAAGAAAAATGAATTAAAAATTTTAAAATAAAGAATATTTCAAACAATTTAATTATTAAAAATATATAAAAAAAAAACTCTAATTCCGAATGTCCAAACTTTGAAAATGAGTTTTTCTCCTAAGTTATGAGAAAAATGAAGCAAAATAACTTTTTTAATCCTCCAAAAATTCTTTTACAACGATAATCTAATGATACAAATAAAAATAAAAAAAAAAATTATCATTAAAAAAGTCTTTTTAACCGATAGGGAAGTCATTTAGATTTCGACCTTAAATTTTATTATCTTAATACCAACCCGGACTGGCTCGGCCCAATATGAAATTTATATTAACTTGAAAAATTAGAATTCGGTCTCTTGACCTGAACAAACACAGAAATGGTGAAAGCTTCGACTGCTGAAAATCCCCTGCAATCAGTGTCTCCGACTCAAGCAATTTTGTTCCTTCTGATTTGTGGGATTGGCTTACCTGTCGGATTTTGGGTGGCCCACAATGTCTACTCCGTCAATCTCGTCTCTGATCCTACTCATACTCTCCGTCTGATCTGGGTACTGTTATTTTCTTTTACTTTTGACTTTATCTCATCAAATTCTATCTCTGAATGATTTTACATTTTTTCAGGTTATTGAGAGCCCGCTAGTGATACTTCTTTACAGTTTATTCCGACAGAATCCGGAGAAATGTTCGGTAATTCACATTGATTTTTGTTTTAAATTAAGTTTATAAAGTTGTATTTGCTCTTTTCTAGTTATTTTTTTTTATAAATTTATTTTTAAACAGTATTTGAAAGCTGTGATACGAGGTGTATTGGCACTCCCTCTGGGTTAGTATGATGACTCATTCTGTTCTTTCTGTTTGTCATTGTGTTATTAATGGTGTTATATTGGTTTACAGATCACTTTTACAGTGTATGAATATATATATATATATATTGTTTTAGTTTGAAGATAAAGATCATTCCTTTGGGGATAGGAGAAAATTTTTTCTTCAACTGATGATGGAAGATTAAATTTTTATATATGAAATAATGGGCTATTTATAACCATGGAACCCTAGAGATAGGGGTGGAGTTAGAAGTTAAAGCTGGGGGGCCAAAATGTTAATAAAGTAAAGTTAGTGGGCCAAATTTTTAGGAGCATTTTATAAACTATGGGGTTAAATGCTTATTTTCAAAGTTGGAGGGTTCAAAGTGTTAAAAAAAATTAAAATTGGTAGGCCATAGTTTTAGGAATAATTTATAAATTTTGGGGTTAATGCTCAGTTTTCAAAGCTATAGGGGCCAAAAATGTAAATAAGTATAATTTTATTAGAATTTAATAACTTTTGTGGGGCCAGGACTCTATTGTAGCTTTGTTCCTGCTTAGAGATAATTGTAGTATTTGTAGATTTCTTTAATTTTACAAAAAAACGTTTCCAGATATGATTTTGGAAGGAAATTTATTAGTAGAGTTCAATCTCTTTATGAGCATTTTTTTTCTTTATCTTCTATGTATCATTTCTTCAACTAAATTTGAATGTAGAAGGCATTGAAGTCGAATGGGGTGATGAATGAAAATTTCGCCTATTGCGACGATTGTTGTTATTATTACGAGTGAGTATTTGCCATCAATCCAAAAGACTAGCCTATTAGGTGGTGTTACCTACTCGTTTTTATAAATCTAAGACTTACTCATGCTCTATTTGATTTCGAACATGACATTCTTCACTGAATCATTTGACGTCCTTGTCACACCAAGTCCATCGATCGTGGGCCTACCTAACCTGTATTGCCCATCCTTGCAACCTTTGAGGCACCCACATTGCAAGTGGCAATCCCTTATTAGGGAGTAAGGTGCAATTGTTTGGGAGTCCATATGCGAATGAGAATTTAGTTTTGTTTCGATAGCACTTGTTGTGCAGCAATAACTTTTTTTTTTATTAACACACAACTACTAATTATAGCTATTGAAATATAATAAGTATAAAAAAATACTTATAAAGTTGAAAATCATTAATTGCTATAATGAAAGGAAATACAAACTAAGAGGTCACACATTAAATTAAGTCCTCACAAATGGACTCAATTGAAATTGTATTTGAACTCAATTGATATTTGATTTGGAATCCTAAAAAATACACATACACAGACTTTTATTTATAAGCCATAAATCAAAAGCCCAATTGATAACCCACCATGTGGAATATCCTACTTTGTTATTTAAGTGAAAATCTAACAAATCTCCACTTAAGCTTAATTAGCTAGTTCTTTACAAATAACTCTTTTGGTTTTTCATATTATTTGTCAAAATTAATTACACCTCTAAATGAGCCAAATGGTGCGTTCAAACTCGCAGTATTGATCAAGTTCAAATAATGATTGAATTTGATCACTGTCACCACTTTGGCTAACATATTTGAAAGATTCTCAGTAGTTTCAATCTTTTTTATCAAATTCTTTCTTTCACCAATAATTTCATGAACAAAGCGATACAGACTATAAACATGCTTTGTTCGAACATGATATATTATGTTTTTTGCTAAATAAATAGTACTCTAATGGTTGGAATATATAGTGATATTTTACTAACAATTCCAATCTCCTCCGGTATTTCTTGTAACCAAATAGGTTTCTTTATAGTCTCTGCGATTGCCATATATCCTGCCTTTATAGTAGATAAAACAACAACTGACTGCAAAGTAAACTTCTTACTCACTGGTACCTTCGCAAAGTTAAATACATAACCAGTAGTAGACCTACGTTTATCTAAATCACCAGCATAATTAGAATTAATATAACCAATAACATACTGATCATATTTATCAAGTTTCTCAAAAATCAATCCAATGTATATAATATTTTGTAGATACCGTAGAATTCATTTCATTGCTTGTCAATGTCTTTTACCAAGATCATGCATTTACCTATTCAACTCTAATTGCATTTGAAATGTCGGGTTTTATACACACCGTAACATATATCAAGCTACTAACTACTAATATTCTCGTTTTTTTCATCTATATTTGAAGACAGTGATACACTCAACTTGAAATGAGGAGCAAGTGGGGTACTTATATGTTTTGACTGATCAGTAATACCAAAATGCTGTAATACCTTCGTTAGATATTGCTTTTGAGTCAAACAAACCTTGCCTTTTCCTCTATCTCTACTAATTTTCTTACCGAGAATCTTTTTAGCTTCACCATATCCTTCATCTCAAACTCTTGATTCAACTGAGCCTTTAACTTTTCAATTTCTTCAACATTTTTTGAAGCTATCAACATATCATCAACATTCAAGAGTAGATAAATGAAAGACCCATCTTGTAACTTGCAAAAATACTAACTTTTTAATTTCTGTTTTCGTAGGGATTGCTTTGGGTGTGAAGGGATATTGCTTTTGTTGTCCAAGTTTGAGAAAAGTTGTGTTTACTAGAGATGTTACCTTTCATGAATCTACTATGTTGAAGAAAATAAAACAACAGAAGAATATCAATGGTACTGTGAAACAGGTAGAGTTTGAGACAACTATTAGCTTAGTTAGAATTATTGAAATAGTTGATGATACTCCAATGACATAGAAGGTTAATGAATATGAAGAAGATGTTTCCACTTAAGAACCTCAATAACAACAAAAATCAATTGCAGTTAATAGGTCAAGACATGAGGTTCACAGACCTGCTTGATTTGTTGATATGATGACTTATGCTCTTCCAATTGTAGATGATGGTGTTCCTTCCATTTATAAAAAAACAGTTAGATGTCTAAAAATTGATAAGTGGAAGAAAGTTATGAATGAAGAAATGCAGTCTTTTTGTAAGAATAAAACTTAGGAGCTAACTCAATTACAGAAGAATAAGAAAACAAATGTTTGCAAATGGTTATATACGAAGAAAGATAGATTTGCTAATAAGAACGATGTTCGCTATAAGGCAAGAATGGTGGTTAAAGGTTACGCTTAAAAGGAATATATTGACGATAATGAAATATTTTCCTAGTTGTTAAAAACTCTTCTATTAGAATTTTGTTGGCTGCGGTAGCTCAATTGAATTTGGAACTAGTTTAACTTAGATAGAAAATTTACATTTTTTCATAGTGATTTGGTAGTGGAAATCTAAATGACTTAGCTAGAAGGATTCAAGGTTGCTGTGAAGAAAATTGGGAAAAAATTGCGTTATGGTTTGAAACAATTTCCTAGGTAGTGGTACAAACGATTTGATTTGTTCATGATCAGAAGTACACCAAAAACAAATTTGATGACTGAGATTTGCTAGATTTTGGCTTAAATAGCCAAGTTGCTTTATGGCTTTTGATTTCTGGCTTATAAATAAAATCAATATGTGTATGTGTATTTTTTAAGGATCCCAAACCAAATATAAATTGAACCAAATATTAATTGAGTACAAACACAATTTCAATTAAGTCTATTTATGATGACTTAATTTTTTTAGGACCTCTTAGTTTGTATTTTCTTTCTTGTATTCCCAATTGTTTTTGGGTTTTGCAAATTAGCCTAGTTTTTCTAATAGTAATAGCTCTATTTGAAGATAGTGGAGTTTTTCAGCTGCATCTGAGGACATTGGTATTTATATCGAATCTCGTTAAATATTATGTTCCCTTTTCATTATTGCATTTATTGGTTTTCTTCTTTTTTGGTATTTTGCTTTATACTTATTATATTTTAATAGTTATGATTAGTAGTTGTGTGTTAGTAAAATAATAAAAAAAAAGCTTTCACTGCTTAACAAATGGTATTAGAGTCCATGATGGATGGGCTTGACGTGATGAGAGTGTTACATGATTGGGTGGGTGAGAATGTCATTTCTCACATTGGATAGAACATGAGTCGTGCTTGAATTTATAAGGACGAGTAGGCAATACTACCTAATCGGATATTTTTTTGGGTTGATAGCATGCGCTCAACAGCTACAAGTGGTATCAAAGCCAGGTTTATATGGGCGAGTAGACATTACCACCTAGTCAGTTGTGCTTTCAGATTTAAATTTTAATGAAATTGTTCTTGGTTGAGGTTAGATCTTGGCTGTGGTTGGTGCTGCCAGTGATGAAATTTGATAAAACAAAGGGATCGTACATGTTTGGTTCAGCATTTTATTTGAGGTCTTTGCAAGGGTTTCTTTTCTCAGTTTTTTCCAGCATACACTAAGATACCTTGTGCTTCTACTTTGTAGGGGCTCTTGCAAACACTTTGGGAGCTATTGCTTTGGGTGCACCGGTTGGCACTCAGTATGTGAAATAGTGGTTGATAAAATTCATGTTTTTCAGTATAATTTTGAAAACAGAAGTCACAGTTGAAGTTGGAACTAAAATGTGGTTACAACTCCCTTAAACAACACCTTTCTCCCCCAACGGGTACATAAATCCTCTACATTTTCTAAAAGTGACTTTCCTTTTCCTCTTTCCACTTCATCAATTTGGCTCATTTTCTCAGTAAAATAAAGTAGAATTCTATATAATTGCAGAAACTTAGATGGAAACATTGTTGAGACTGTCCAATCTCAACTGTGACTTCATGTTCAAAATTATGAAGATACAACATTATCCTGATGATCATGAAGAAATGTATATCACTGTGATAACTTGTAGATGTATTTATTAGTGTTTTTAATTAAAGTTCACTTATTTTACCACAGGCCATTGATTATTGTTTTTTTCTTGTTGGATACAGGTATTTTCCAAAAACCATTTATTGGTCTCTTCTAATGTCACTGTTCACTGTAAGAACTCAACTTGTTTTAGTCTTTCCTATTGTCAATAGCTTTTCGAGAAAACTCATTTGGGAATTTGCTTAAGAATTAAACTTGATGTCCTGTATTTAATGCTACGCACTGCATTTCAGATATAAATGTCACCATTTTACATGCTATGTTTTTGTTCCACTTCTTATTGATGACTGAGTTTTTTCCTCTTTTTTTTTTTTTTTTTTTATTTCCCCTTCTCTCTAGAAGAATAGAAATTAAGAAATGCATACGGTGTCATTCCAAGTTAGCTGCAACTAGAGTTGTGCTGTTTTTCATCTGAGTTATCCCAATAACATTTTTCTGAACTACTTTATGGTGTACTGGCAGTTTGTGCCTGCTGCTTCAGTATTTGGTTCATCATGGGAAGATTGGCGACGCATATTTGCCCATACAAAGTAAGCTTTCTCTCATTATTTGTTGGTGTGTCTCTGTATTAGATCACTTGTTCATGCAGTATATGTTTCTGTGATTAACTCTCATCAGGATATATAATTACATTGTAAATGCAAGTTTGTAGGATATGAGATTTTTATGTGTTTTATCAAATATCGGGGCAAATAAAAATCTTGGGAAGTTCAATTTTCTCCATCGATCCTCTATGTGGACCTTAATATGTTGTTGGGGCATGTCATAATCTGTGTTTTAGCGTAACGGGTGTTTTTCATTTTAGTGCAAGTTGTGTTTTTATGCTATCTGTTATGGAACAAGGAGGCACCTTGGTGTAAATTTTGAAGCTTAGGGCTGCATAATAAAAATATATGGAATTAAAAAATGTCAACTGAATCATGCTGTTATTGGAGCTGATTTGATATATAAACCTATTTACTATTAGGCCAAATGGATCTCTAGAATATATGATTTGTCTACCAGCACATGGAGCTGTTATTGGAGCTTGGTTTGGTGCTTGGCCGATGCCGCTTGATTGGGAGAGGCCATGGCAGGTATTTTTCCCCCTTCTAACTTGTATATTCTGCTTAAACGGAAAGGATTCCCGTAAGTTTCTTATCAACATTTCTGCTGGTTTCGAGGAATTATGGCTTGTTATCAGTCTTAACTCTTGCTTTGAACTTGTTTTAAATTTTAATCTGAATTTTGTTTTCCTCACTGCTCGGCACAATTTGTTTAAAATACAAAAGGTGAAGTTGCAATTACGACATTAGTTTTTCTTCTCTTCTTATTTTGGTCCCTTTTTAGGTAATGTTTATATCTTTAGTTGAACAGTTGATGTCAACGCACCTGTTACTTTTTGCAGACTGCCCAGAGATTCTTAATTATTAACTTAATGGCATATGGTATTTTGCTGTTTTGTTTTGATTAGAATTAGTGAATTGCATTTTCAACTTCATAACATTCATGAAGATTCTTCTTTCATTTTTTTTTTATTTGTAAAGAACATCTGACAATTTGGTCAAGTTCCTTTTACTGTGGCTGTTCTGCTGTGGGGATAAATATTTTAGAAGTTGAAGACATTACTTCTACATAAAAGATGTACAACCTTTAATTTTTTTATTTATTGTTGTCTGTTGGTTATCTGTTAAACTTGGCCGGTTTTCAAACTGGATTATATTCCTTTTCTTGGATGACTATGTTGTCTATGTAGCCATCTTTCTGTAAAGGCCCGAGTTATCTCATTTTCCATTCACAGGAATGGCCAATATGTGTGAGTTATGGAGCTATGGCAGGGTACCTTATCGCGATGGTGACATCTTTGGTCTTTGTACTCGTTTGCAGTGGCCAGCAGCATCCGAAAGCAGACTAGCAAAGCCAAGTAATTTGTCTGATTATTATCTCACAGTTTTTTCCAAGATACTAAAAGGAGTTGCCTACTTGCCTTTGTTTCATCCATTTGATCATCCAAGGGCAAATAGTTGTAACTTAATATCATTATTTTGTTGGGTAGGGCTTATTTTTTTCCATACATCTTTGTAACCAACCAAAGATTGTAATGCGATATGCTAAATGAGCTTTCAATTTCATCAAGTGCTTCTAATCTTGCTTTTCAATGCTAAAATGATGTAAAATTTATTATAGTATGAATAGTAATATTAAAAGGTAAAAAAACTTAAAAGATATTTTGAATCGAATATATTTATTTATTTTTATCTCAAATGATACGATATGGGATATATTATTTATAACATTAATATACTATTAATTTAAAGAATGTTTATATAATATTTATAACATTAATATACTATTAATTTAAAGAATGTTTATATAATATTTATAACATTAATATACTATTAATTTAAAGAATGTTTATATAAATTCTTTCAGCAATAATAATTTATATAACATTTGTATTCGGAAGTCTTCAAATGATTTTATTTAAAAATATAATTGATTTATTTTGGATTGTGATAATTTATAACTTAATATTAAATATTTTTAAGTCATTTAGTCTATTTTAGGAATTTATTGAATATAAATTTTAATAAATTATATGTTTATATAAAAATTATAAAAATAGAAGAATTTAAATTTTTTAATATAATATAGTGATGATTTTTTATTGAATTTCAAGCCTAACAAAGTTAGTACTTAAATTCATTTTTATAAAATAAAATATGGATAATTTTTTTTGTAAATATAAATAAATAAAATTTCATAGTACAAAGACTGCTCCCAATACACTCTTTATAGTGAAAAAAAATTTAAAAAATCACCAATAAAGTATAGACCGAGTTGATTTTATTGAACCGGGTTCGAAAATGAAGGCGGGAAAATCCATCAACATGCCCGGACTCGTAAGCAAAACCTTCATAGTCATTTTCTGAAGTATGAAAATGCCAATCATTTTAAAACGCACCGTTCATCCAACCAAAAAAAAAAAAAAAAAAAACGGTTTGATCATTGCGACTAAGTCCCTGCCAGGTCAGCTTCAAAACGACACCCTACAATGACACATTGACATTAGTGGAGCCCGCGAAGCACCACACCGATTTCTTATAAAAGCTCCTAACGGCCAGCAGCGCCAAAACAACAGAATTTTTTTTTTCTTCGGCCATTTCTTTTCTTCCACTAGTAAGTGAAGTCCTTCGACTTTCTTCTCAAATTTTCTTTTAATTTATTGCAGTTTCTTATTTTCCTTATAAGATTCTGGAAAATATAAGTTCGGTTTTCTTTATTCAACAGTTTTGCATCAAGATTCGGCGTTACTTTTCTTTTAGATTCTTTTGTTAATCTATAGAGATATGTGGTTGGCTATGAGTTTAGATTCTTCTTTAGTTTACATTACAGGTTTTGATGTGTGGGTTCTTTTCTTCATTTTGTTTCTCTTTTTATTGTTTTAATTTTAAGTGTATTTTTCCTTACTATATGTTGTTGCAGTAAGTAGAAGTTTAAGTAGTATGCAAATTTCAAGAAATTTGTGAATTGCTCTGGATAAAGATTTTGTGTACTGAGGCTGTGAGACTGTTTTATACTTTAGAATTTATATGGGAATACTTGTGGTTATCATCTGCCCTTTTTCATGCTATTTCTTGATTTGACTAGTTTTACCAGCTAATCTTCAAGATTGAGACTCTTGTCTTCCGTTTTTCTATTTGTTATCCGTTGTTTTGTCTGTGTTGTTTGATACCAATTTGTGTTTGATGTGTTGCGTGGTAGAAATAATGTCTTTGAGTGAACAATTTTTTCTTTAGGATTGGTAACAGAATGGCAAGTGAAAAGACTGAACAAACTGATACATCGACCGGTACTTCCCCACTACAAAGAAATGAAGATGTTGGAGGTAGCACACATAGTGATACATTGACCTCTACTTCCCCACTAAAACAGAATGAGGATGTTGGAGACAGCAGAGACACTGAAGAAATGATCAAGAAATATGATGACTTCAGGCGTTTAGTTCAATCCTGGTTTCCTAAAAATGAAGATGGCGCTCTTCTCATCCCTGAAGTTGGAGGTAGATGGCGGTTTTCTGTTTCAGCTTACACCTGAATTTTACTTTTACTTCCGTTCTGTGTATAACTATTGTTGAAAAAAAAAATTCGGCAAAAAGTTGATTTTTCTCCTCTTAGTGTCTATTAACTGAGTGGATCAAAGCAATATTAGTGTAATTGAATGTGAAGAAAGGGCATGTTGAACTTAGCATTTGTGATAATAAATGGCATGCTTCATAGGGAACAAGAAGCCACTCACATGGAAGTGAAGGTGTGAGTCATAAATAAGATAGAATTTTTTTTCTTATTTCTATCTTAACTTATGTCAGAAATAAGATAATTCTACTTTGCCATAAGTCAGAAAAAAGACAAAATAAGTGATGAATTTGTTGTCCTTGCTTGAATTAACATCACTTTGATTTAGCTGCAGAACAATTGGAGAAAGATCGCTTATTTCCCGAGCTAGATGGCTTATTTCCTGATAATGAATGGCATCAATGGACTCAATCGAATGGTGAGGCATTCCCTCTTTTGTTACTCTTCCATCTTTTCAGGCTGTATCTGTCGTTTGAAAGGGAATCAATCTTTTAGGTAATATACATGTTTTCCAAAACTTTGTACTCGGATTTTCGTGGCAGATTCTTCTTTGGTCTACTTACTGAAGTAATAAATGGTGATTAACTATACCAAGATATCTAGATTAGGAAGATTAACTTAATTACTCAAGGATAGCGAACCCTACTACATTTAACAATCAAATGACTCTGCACACTGAATTGCAATTTCCAGTTAAAATGATATGTTCATTTGTCATAGCTGTAATAAAATATAAGAACATTAATAATGGATGCTGTGTTAGATTAATTTTGATCCCAAAATCTTCATTTTTTATTCAACTTAAGCTAGCCGTCTGGTATGTGAGAACTAGGGCTCTGGAAGATTGGCATGGCTTAACAAAACAATGATTGTAGCAGACATACCGGACTAAAATTCATATTCTCACAGAGATACAGTTGTTTTGCTAGTTAGGGCCACATAATTTTGAATGTTCATTCACCTTTTTTAAAGCCTCAACTGTATTATAAGTTTAGTCAGCTTTACATACTTTCAACAATCATGGAGTTAACTTCCACGACTTACAGATGAAGTAATACCAGTTGCAGGTGGAAGTGGACCTGCTCAAGCTTCCAATATTCCAAGTGGAATGTCTCATAAGAGAGAGGCAAACCAACAATCTCCAATTGCTCATCAAGTTCAGGAATATTCCAATTGGGATGTCACAGAAAACCCTTCTTTTGATCCATTTATGTTGGAATTGTGTCAATTTTCTCCTTCTCTGGATCCTATAGCCCCAGTTTCTCCTGTCCCACCCCAAGCCGATACTGCTGCGTCTCTCCCATTTTTACTTTCAACTCTTGATTTTCTTTATAACTTATCCCAGACTAGTGCTCCTTTCCAACCTCCAGTCCAGACTGCTCGTCCTGTTTCACGCTTGGCCAAGGAAACTTCTGCTGTTCCTATGTCACAAGGTGCTACTTGATACTTCTAAAAATCTATTTTTATTAGCTTTTTATTAGTCATCATCGTGCTGACATTATTATTGACCTACATTGCATTGCATAAACAGTTCCACTCGAATAATGATAATTTGAATGACAAATGCTAAAAGTAGACCTGATTGAATTTTTGTTAATCACAATCCATCCTTTTCAAGTGTTGGTTGTGCTATATTCAATCAATGCTGGAGGTAACAAACATATATAAATAGGTTAGATTGGATTAGGTGCAGATCATGACTTCAATTTGGACTAAGGCATCTAAAATACTATGCTAATCATCTAGTTATTGGATGGGTTGCCTTTGATGTAGCTGTTAGCCCCTCGATCACATACTGGTTTATTTCAATTTCACACTCTTCAAAACTAGTTGCTAACTTTTTCTATTTGAAGATCAAGCTATATCGGATTCAAGGGGAAGTGGACTAGCTCAGTCTTCCATTGCTTCAGATGGACCATTTCTGAAGAGAGATGCAACTCAACCACCGCCAACAAGTGCTCGTGAAGTGCGTAGTAGGATCGATTTATCTGTTCCAACATCAGCTCAACCTGCTCCTGTCCCAACCGGAGCCCAGACTACCGATTTTATCTCATCCATATCTGGTTATGTTGATTTAAGCCAGATCTTATCTCCGACGAATGCTCCTTCACCATCTCCAGCCCAGAGTGGTCGTCCTGGTTCACGCTTGGCCACGGCAACTCCTCCTCTTCGTCTATCACCAGGTGCAACTTGATACTACATTCCCCATTCTTTTTAAAGTCTGGTTCGCTATTCTTTCAAAGCCAAGATACCCTTTTCGAAAATTTACACTGTGATCGATGATTTATCAACTCTAAGCCTGCATTATTATAAACCTGCTTTGCATAAATAGGTTAAATTAAGATAATCAGAATAGAAAATGCTAAAAGTAGCTAGTCTTCTTCGCAGAATTGAATAGAATTCGTTCAACAGGTGAACCGAAGTGTCCCATTTGCAGGATGGACCTCGCATTCGATTCAAAGACTTATACATTGCCATGCGGTCACCGTTTTCACGGTATATGCTTGGATTTTCCCCCTTTGCCTATCTCCCTGTTACCTTACACCACATGCCCTGTTTGTGGCCGCTCCTCTTCAGATTGATATACAATAATAAAACTCAGGTGACTCTATAGACATTACAAAAGTGAACATTACAAACTGATATGAGCTTCTAAAAGTAAGATTTCTATTTTGGAAAACCCCAAAATAAACTTCATTTTAGTTTCTACAGTCTCTTCTTTCTTTATGTTCATTGTTATTCATTCTTCTTATCCTGAAAGAGGTAAAGAGTTAAACAATTAAGCACAATGCGTGAATCCAGTTGATTCTAACCGGACCGATTAAACCATTTCTAAATTGAACCATGTTCGAAAATAAAGGCGGCAAAATGTATTGGCAAGCGCGGATATGAATTCTTAACGTTTTAAGCACGCCATAAGTAAAACCTTCATCATCATTTTCTAAAGGATGAAAATGCCACTCACTTCAAAACGCTCCGTTTCGTTGCAAAAAAAGGTTTGACCATTGCCACTAAATCACTGCCAGGTCTGCTTCCAGACGACTCACGATGGAGCCCACACAGAATCCTTTAAAATGCTCCAAACCAACGATCTCTTTTTTTGTTATATGCTACAAATTCTTTCATCTTTATCTTCACAGGCTTTTCTGTTTGAGTTGGGATTCATTGTGTTATTTTTTTTCGTGTATTTTTCCTTGTTATATATGCAGTCATTAGAAGGTTAAGGAGTATGCAAATTACAAGAAATTTTTGAATTGCTCTGGATAAAGATTTTGTGTCCTGAGGCTGTGAGACAAGTTCTTGCCAAGTAGAATTTATATGGGAATACTGATGGTATCATCTTTTCTTTTCTTTAGCAGTTGCCGATTTATGCTATTTCTTAATTTGACTAAATTTACCAGCTAATCTTCAAGATTGAGACTTTTGTCATATCCCTCCGTCTTCTGTTTTTCTATTTGTTATCCTTTGAGTTTGATGCATTATGTGGTAGAAATAATATCATTGAGTGAACAATTTTGGCTTTAGGCTTGGTAATGGAATGGCAGATGAAAAGTCCGAGCATACTGATAATACATCAACCTCTACTCCCCCAACTACAATAGATGAAGATGTCGAAAGTAGCTCACCTGTGTTAAGTGACACCCGAGACATTGGAGAAATGAGAAACACATGGGATGACTTGACGCATTTAGTTCAATCCTGTTACGAAAAAGTGCATAGTGATAATACATCGACCTCTACTTCCCCACTACAATAGAATGAAAATGTTGAAGGTAGCACACATTTGTTAAGTGACACCTGAGACATTGGAGAAATGAGTAACATATGGGATGAATTGACGCGTTTGGTTCAGTCCTGTTCTAAAAAAATGCATAGTGATAATACATCGACCTCTAATTCGCCGCTACAACAGAATGAAAATGTTGAAGGCAGCACATATGCGTTAAGTGACACCAGAGAAATTGGAGAAATGAGTAACACATGGGATGACTTGACGCGTTTAGTTCAATCCTGTTCTAAAAAAGTTCATAGTGATAATACATTGACCTCTACTTCACCACTACAACAGAATGAAAATGTTGAGGGTAGCACACATTTGTTAAGTGACACCAGAGATATTGGAGAAATGTATAACACATGGGATGAATTGACACGTTTAGTTCAATCCTGTTCTAAAAAAAAGCATAATGATAATACATCGATCTCTACTTTGCCACTACAATAGAGTGAAAATGTTGAAGGTAGCACATATGTGTTATGTGATACCAGAGAGATTGGAGAAATGAGTAACACATTGGATGACTTGACGCATTCAGTTCAATCCTCTTGTCCTGAAAAAGTAGATGGCGTACCCCTGAAGTTGAAGGTAGATGGCGGTTTTCTGTTTCAGTGTATAACGATGAGAAAAAATTTGGCAAAAAATTGATTTTTTGCCTCTTAGTGTCTATTGATTAAATGGATCAAAGCAATCAAGAAACGATGTGGTGATCTTTGCATTTATGATGGTAAATGGCATGCTTCATACGAACAGTACGCCAGTCACATGGAAGTCAAGGTGTGAGTCAGAAATAAGATAGATTTTTTTTTTCTTTAATAAAACAGAAAAAAGATAGCATCAATTTATGATAACAGACTCTTAATGCTTCACATAAAACTTGGTAATTCTTAAGTTTAGGTGAACTCATATAAGGTGCATGACATGTTACCACAATATTGGTAGCTGAGTTCAAGTGACGTTCAAGTGTCAATTATGAGGTCAAAATGTTATTTTGAAGTGCAAATTTTTAGAATTTTATCTCAGTAATTTTTGTATTCTTCTGGTTTAAGTGTTGGCTGTTCCTTTCTCCTTGCTTGAATAAACATCAAATTGATTTAGCTGCAGGACAACAATTTCCAGCTTATCAGAATAGTTCTGTTCATACTGTTGAGGGTGGCTTATTTCCCAAGAGAGAAGGGCTTCAATTGGCTGGTGAGGCATTCCCTCCGTTCTTACTCTTCTATCGTTTCAGACTGTATCTGTCATTTGAGAGGGCATCCTTCTTTTGGGTAATATACATGTTTTTCAAAACTTTGTACTTTGATTATCCAGGCGGATTCTTCTTTGATCTACTTATTGAAGTAATAAATGGTGATTAGCTATCCTAAGATATCGAGATTAGGAAGATTAATTTAGTTATTCAAGGATAAGCGAACTCTAGTCCATTTAATAATCAATCGAATCTGCACACTGAACTTCCTTTTGCAGTTAAAATGGTACGTTCATTTGTCATAGCTCTAGCAACATATTTAAGAATATTAATAATAGATGCTGTGTTAATTAATTTTGATCCGAAAATGTTAAGTTTTTATTTAACTTAAGCCAGCCCTCTTCTGTGTGAGAACTAGGCTCTGGAAGGTTTAACAAAGTGATGAAAGTATCAGATATACTGGACTACATTTCATATTTTCACATAGATACAGTCGTATGCCTAGTTAGGGCCTCATAGTGTTGAATGTTCATTTCACTTTCAACTATATTATAAGTTTAGGTCACCTTTACACTTTTTCACCCATCATGAAGTTAACTTCCATAACTTGCAGATCAAGTAATACCAGTTGCAAGGGGACGTGGACCTGCTCAAGGATCCATTGTTCCAACCGGAATGTCTCGTAACAGAGATGCAAACCAACAATCTCAAATTGCTCATCCAGTTTGGTGCCCAACTTCGGTGCCCAACTATCACACCTGTTTCTTACTAACTGCAAATACATAACCATGTATACTACATACAATCTGATTCTTTTATTTGCACAAAATTTAAACATTTCTAATCCACACAAATTTTTCTTTTTATATACATACAAGTGTACATATAATACAACTCTTTGTAATACAAATAGATTCTCAAGTACTAT
>JAXCLQ010021544.1:0-31932 GCA_035584115.1 Cedrela odorata | reverse complement strand
CCATAGCAAAGATAGAAGTGAGAAGCAAGCTTTGGTTGTAAACCAAAGTCTGAAAAGAAGAGAGAGAAAGAGAAATCTGTAGAGAGAGAAAGAGCTTGTTAAGTTTGGAGAAGTTTAAACCGTAGCTCCAAGATTTCGATCAAGCCGAAACCAACATCTTCAACACCGACGTGTGTGGATATCTAAAGGAAGCAAGGTCGTTGCTGGTTTGGATTGCTAAATACAGGTTTGGTTTTTTTCTTAGTTTTTGTTTGATAAAACAGAAATTAAAAATTGTACACTGAAATACACATGCATGCACATATCGATCATCAGGGAGTCTATTCTGCAGATTTGTAATGTTAATCTGGGCTCCGCAGCGGCGGTTGTGCGCCCAGAATTTCATTTCGTGCGTCATACTTCCGCTGCACCTGAAACAGAGCATGGTCACGTTTCCTGTTCTGTTCATTGTTTTCATGGCTGGTTTGTCTCAGCAAGATATCTACCAATTTAAGATGTGCGATTTTGTCTGTTGCAAATTCTCAATATATATACATATATATTCCCCTTCAGATATTGCTTTAGCTCTACCACTATTTAAAATAACATTACAGAGTTTAGAATTTTTTTAAAAAAATGAGGTATTGTGTGCGTGTTGTAAAATAAAATTATAATTTAATTAAACATGTATTAAATATTTTATTAATTATTGTACTTTTAAAATTAAATAAAAGTATAATAATTAGAAATACATTCTTAACATAGTAGTTTAAGACTATAATATTTATTGACTGTTAGAAGATATGGCATTTCCTTTATATAAAATTTTAACATGATAACATTTGTTGATGGCTGGTTATAAGATTTGTGGTAAAATGATGTGGAGTCTGATTTTTCTTTATAAGAGTAATAAAATATTTATTGTCTAATATATAAATATCACACAAAAGAGCCATAAATCCATAAAAGTATTGCGAAATTTAAAGGTAAATGAAATTAACCTAATTTTGCAGGGATACAATGCAAATATTTCTAGGTCCGACGCCACCAAAATTTGATGAGATTCCTAAAATATGTCAAAACAAGGTGGTAGAGTGGAACCTACTTGTAAACAAGCTGGGAGAATTATTGATGGAGCTGTTGTGTGAAGGGTCAGGAGTCGAGTAATGGAGATTGAAAGGTTGACATTTTTGGGTGGAAAAGTGATAGTAGGTCTTATCAGACGCTGGGGACTGAATCTCATTCAAATGAAGGAGCACTGATGGTTTTGCTGCAAGATTATGAAACGGCCTGCAGATTTAAGTATGGTAAGGAATGGTTGGATGTTAAACCTATCCTTGGAGCTCTTGTTATTTACATTGGAAATATACTTCAGGTAAACGTGCCTGTTTTATAAATATATATGTATATGTATGTATGTATATACACAACCATTTTGAGTTACAATTTAATAGATAGATATATTACAGTTTTATGTTTGTAAAGTCTTGAATTGACGCTATATATAAGTTCTGTTTAAAAGTTATACATTACTTTTTATTGTCAAATTTTGGCATTACTTTTTTTTTTTTGTAAATTATATCCAATGATGAATATAAAAGTGTTGAGCATAGAGTGTAGGCCAATCCATCCCTAAAACCACAAATCTTAGCTGAAGTTCTTTTCTATGCAAGTGATTGGAATAGCTTATATGGGCCACTAGCAGAGTTAATATCGCTAGGAAAGCTAGCTCATTTTCGGCAATTCACACATACAGACTATATGAGAAGGTTTTTCACAAGAGAATTTTATGGAAAATCACTAGTGAATTACTATTGGTTGCCGTAGTAAAAAGTGTCTACGTTACTACATTTTAGTAAAAATAAAACTTCAAGGTAATTTGTTAAAAGATTTTGATTAAGTGATTAGCATGCAATTTAGCGTTTAATCAAATTAAACATGCAATTAGGGTTTTATTTCATCAAATTAAACAAAAATTAAAGTTTAATCACCAACTTTTGGTGATGTGTAATGAAGATAAACCTGTCAAATATTAAGTCTTTTAGAAAATCAAACTCTTGAACTTTAAATTCTTGCTTTGATTGAATATAGATGAAGAGAGAGCTTATTTTTCTTTTTCAATTTTGAAAAATATCATTTTATATCACCCAAAAGTGAAAAATGACCCCTTTATATATTTTTGTCTCATTTACATAAATGCCCGTATCATTTTAATGAAACCCAAATATTCCCCTAAGCTTTTCCAACCAACTTTGTAATAGTAAAATATAAAATGACAAGTTTGTACTCATTAAATAATTTAATGTCAAACTTGTCTGAAAATTAGTCAAACTAATTTTGACAAATTTTATTTAATTATATTTATATTCTCTAATACTAATAGAATAATGTAATTTACATTAAATTACATTTGGGTCATTTAATTAAGCTCTCAGATCCGTTAAACTATTTAAAGTATAAACCACACATTTACACTTTTCGACCAAATATTATCTTCTAGAGTGTTAGTTCTCATGCAGATAATATTTTTTCTAATTATTATCAGAAATAAACTCAAGTTATTGGTTGTGATCTCTTAGGTTCACTATGGTGTTAGCCGTGAGTCGGAACCGAACTCTTCGATCCTGTTTCGAACTCTTCGAAACTCAACAACTATAGTTAACATCCAGCAATATACCATAGTCCTTAAACCATAATGAAGAAAGTCTTCATCGAACTATTTATTATTGATTATACGTACTATATGGTTGATATCCTTCTGTTTGTCTAATCTCGACTAAGTGAGAGCTCATGAAAATCAAAACTTTAAACTCAATATCTTTTCGGATCATCGGTCACTAGACGCTAAACTTATCACTACGAAACTTTTTCATGTAACTAATATTATTTCCTGGCCATAACTTTTGTTTTCAAGTGTTTATCGACGTTCAGACTAGGAACTCAAATCCAAATATAGTCAACGAAAACTCAAGATCCTATGTCTCCAATTAACGAATCTAATCTTAATAATCACTCGCATCTTAACATAAACAACAAATGACCAAACTGGCTTATTGTGCAAGACGTGATTAGTCAGATGTTGACTATGATGTCTCAGGTCAAAAGATTACTTAGCACACTATTACAATCAAATGACAAATCATTGATCACATATATTCTATGTGATTCATCATTACTTTGGTCACATTCAATAAATAGTTCTCTAATTGCTAATCCATACTAATGCCTTAATAACATGACTATCATTGTCATCTGCACTATATCATCTCGTGATATTCATCAGAGGCATTCAGTATGCCCACTCTGCGATATCAATGCCCGGTCGATACCACTTTCATGAGGAATAGGTTAGATAATCAAATTATCTAGGTAATTCATATACATACTTTATTAAATAGTATAAAAAAAAAACAGAGGAAGTAGTATATGCAAATGAACAAGAAGTAATTCCTTTATAAATGAAAATGTATGGTACATATTACATTATATGATTCAATACAAAATACCAAAACTAACAATACTCATGGTTTTAGGGCATACTACACTAACAAACTTCTATTTGTACTAAAGTCATTTGTTATTATATCTAATACCCATCTTCTCAAGATGATGGTCCAGCTGCATTAGTGTCATCACTTTAGTGAGAGGGTCAATGATTGAAGGTGTCTTCTAAATGACGATCTCTCCAGCACTAATAAACTCTTTCAAAATGTGATACTTGCTTTAAATATGTTTATATTTCTTGTGTGCTCTCGATTCTTTTGCCTGTGCAATAGCACATGTATTATCACATAATACATTTATCGAATAAGCCATGCTAGGAATCACAACAAGTTCAAATACGAACTTTTGCATCCAAACTGCCTTCTTATCTGTTTTTGAAATAACAATATATTCTTATTCTGAAATGGAGTTAGCTATTTTTGTCTGTTTGAAACTCTTCCAACTAACAACATCTTTATTACACAAAAATATAAAATCAGATGTAAATTTTCAATCATCCACATCCAATTGAAAATCCGAATCTAAGTACCCATGAATGCTCAACTCCTGATATCCATAACTCATAATCAAATCCTTAGTTCTTCTCAAGTACTTAAGGATTATTTTTACTGCCGACTAATGTTTCTCCCTAGAATTGGCCTAATATATGCTATTAACACTTATAATATGTGCAATATCAAGTCTTGTACATAGCATAACATACATCAAACTACCAATAGCTAATGCATGGAGCACGCCATGCATCTGTTGTTGCTCTTCATCAGTATTTGGACCCATATCTTTAGAAAGATGTATACTGTGATTGAAGGACAAAAAACCTCTCTTAGAGTTCTTCATGCTGAACATCTTCAGCGTCTTTTCAACGTACAACTTTTAGGATAATCTAATGTAATGGCCCAAAATTTTATATGGTAAATTAATATAAAATATTAGTGAATAGAATAAAATATTTTCAAAGTTCAAGGGACCAATATGCTAATTCGTGGTAAGTGTAGGAAGAAAAGTAATTAGTTACAAATGTGGGGCCATAGTGCAAAAAAACAAAAAAAAAATGGTCCAAGACTATTATGTAAGCCCATAATCAAGCCCACACATTCAAGTCCAAATTCAAGTCCATTATGTAAGAAATCAAGGCCCAAAATCAAGCCTAATCCAAAGTCTAAATAATGTCAATAGTAAGCTTAAAATATATACAAATATTAGTTTATTTCTCTAGAATTCTCTTTACTTTTCTAGATAAACTAAGTTTAAAAGTAAAAAAAAGAAACACAAGAAGAGGGGGGAGAAGAAGATAGGAGGAGAAGAAGATACGAGAAGAATGGAGAGACAGAAAGAATGGCTGAAATAGAAGGGAAGAGAGAAGAGAAGAAGAGGGAGGAAGAAAAATGGAGAGAAGAGAAAGGAAAGGAAGGAGAAGAAGAAAGAAAATAAGAAGAGGAGGAGGAGAAGGTGAAGTCGAAAGAGAGGAGAAGAGAGAAGAAGCAAAACACGAGAAGAAAAGAAAGTAAAAAAAGAAGAAACGGATGAAGAGATATGGGAAACAAAGGAAGAGGGAGAGAGTACAAGAAGATTTCTCATTTCACCACTTCGTAAGAACATTAAAATATTTTGTTTGGTATGGGTTCATTGTCTCTCTCTTTTTTGTTCCATTTCCCTTTGTTTTCTTTTTTTTGTGGCTTTGTTTGTTTCTATTTTCTAGTGAAGAAATTGAAGGGAATGAACAATGTTTTGCTTTTAACTGAGAAAGGGAAACAAGAAGTTCATTTTGGCTCTTGATTGGTTTTGCTTTATTAGATTTTTGAGATATGATACTTTTTCTTCACGAGTTATTGAAATAATTGGTCATTATCTAGGGTATAATTGTTTTTCGCTTTGTTTTATTTCACAAGTTAGTGAAATAATTGATTTTCCTTCATGGGTTTATGATATTATTAGTGTGTTGGTGTAATTGGTTATGTTCCTTGAGTTTTTAAGATTTGAAGTAATTATTTTGCTTCATGTATATGTCAAACTTTATGCATATTTAGATGAATTTTTATTTTATGCTTTATTATTTTATTAAATTAGGATTATTGGTTTCAAGTTAATTTAGGCAGGGTTTATTAGATGGCTAGGTCTTTTAGAAAAATTATGCTTGTTGTGCCATCGGGTCATAAAGGTGATGATGATGATGATAATGAAGCATGTAACATGGAATATTCAAATGCCATTGAGCATTCTATATGTTTATTGCAGTGAGTGTTGTGTGTATGAAAAATATGAACAAAAAAAGGTTAATGATGCATAGAAATTGTGAGTAAGTTGTAAAGTTGAAATTTGGTTGACAAGGGTGATGTTTTGTTGCTATAATTTCTAATCTAGGCTCTGTGTTTTATTTATAAAATGAATTATAGATCTTTGTTTAATAAACTCTAAAATTTTATGAAAACTAAAAACAATAACAAATGACATAGTGAAAAATCAAAATTTTTCGTGATATGAGGAGTTCCCAAAAATTTTAGAAACTTTGTTGCTCTGTATAGCATTTTGGCTGTCGAAAATTATGGCTAGCATATGGAAAACCCAAAATAGAATAGTGTTTATGACCTTTGATTTTAACATTGTAAAATTTAGTGAAAACTAGACTCATTAGGGAATAGCATATCTAAAAAGTAGGTTGGTTCAAGTGGAAATGAATCTTTAGCAAAATTCGGAAATAGTTGCCCTGTTTTAGTACTACACACTGTCCCGTGTCTATGCAGTGTGTAATAAATTGGTTATAACTCAAAGATTAATAATTGAAATTAGGATCCGTAAAGAGTTAAAGAAACTAGACATAACAAGAAATGACATAGTAAAAAATCATATTATTTTTTCAAGAAATGGGTTCCCAAAAAATTCAAAAATTCGCTGTTCTGTTGTAAAATTTGAATGGAATAATATTTATTCATTTTAGTATAAGTTGAACTCTAGATTTCCGAATAAGGTATCGTGAAAAGTTAAATAAACTAGACTTATAAGAAAGGAACATGTTAAAAATTTGGCTAAAAATATATTTTCGATTAATCATAACGAAAGTGTGAAGTTGTCCCCTGTAGTGAAGACTTATTTAAAATAATCGAAAAATGAATTAATCATTCGACTTGGGTGACCTTAGTCCAAGATCCGTAGTAATCTAAAACGCCTTAATCTCTTATTGGGGGGTAGTGTTTATACATGAAATAATTGTTCAGTTATGAGTTACCATATTAAAAATCCTAACGAAGGTCATTTAATGTAGATAGTCGACCAGAGTACCCATTGACCATGCCGTGATTCAAATTGGCTAGACCCTATCTAGTGAGTGGATACTTTACTTTTCTCAAGTATTATTTTAGTATAATGATTGAAATGTGAATGCTTTGAGATTTCATTGAAGTAAATTTTTATGAATTTAAGAAATGATGAGCATTTTAGTATACTCGAGTATGTTTGTATTCGATGGGAATTTATATGAACTTCTCTTGATTTTGCAATTTAAGACATAGACTTTGTAATTGATTTGATGGGCATTCATGGATTTCATGAAACTGTTTTGGTTTACGATTTCAGAGCTATTGATGAATTTGTTTTAAAATGAGCGAAATTTGATTTTCGAGATTTTTGTCCTACGGAGCCAAAGTTCGCTTTACAAGGCTAGAGGCTGCCTTCGGGCCAGAGATTACCTTATGGGGCCAGAGGTTTGTCTACGGGTCAGAAGTTATATTCTAGTTGATTGTGACACATCCCGGGCCAGAATATCAGAGTCACAGTGTTTTCTGCTTTATAATCATTTTTTCGAAATTGATTTTAACACAGCAGAATAGTTTTTGAAACATGTGTTGAATCAAGTTTTCAATAACACAGTTTAAATTCCTTTATTACAGTATATCATTTGCATGATTTTGAAATTAAATTTTGAGTTGAATTTATTTACAGCAAAATATGATTTTTTTAAGATATGTATTTTCTTGCGCTATAATATTCATTCACTTAATCTTCTAAGACTCACCTCTCACCTTTTTTAGTTTTGCAGGCTAGAAATTTAGTTAGAGGGAGAGAGAAGTTTCAGAGCAGTGGAGACATAGACAGAAGAACAGAGAACACACTGTATTTTCTTGTGCATATGGGTCCGTCATACACAAAGAGTCATGTATAGTCTAAAAAATTGTACATATTAAAGTTGTGTTTAATTTGTGATATGTGTTATATTACATCAGATGTGGTAAATATTGAGGAGTTATATTTATGTCATGATTGGGCGTATTGCCCTTATGCATTTTATGCATTGTGTTATTTGTTATTAGGGTTTATTATAATTGTCCATGTATACAGATAGACAGAGAGAGAGGCTTAAGATAACAGTGGACTCTGTTACTTATCGGTAGCATCTCCGGATTTGAGGGATGTTACATCTAATTATCCTCTTTAACTATCTCTATAGATTTGAATCCCGAGAACATAGGTCGCGTCTCCCAGATCTTTTATAGAGAATGCTCTAGATAACCATATTTTATCCTCTGACATCATGCCTACGTCATTACCCATTAATAATATGTCATCTACATATAATATTAGGAATGTAACAGCATGATCCTTAACCCATTTGTATACACAGAGTTCATTTGAGTTTTCGATAAAGCCATATAATTTGATTGTCTCATCAAACCTGATGTTTCGACTCCTCGAGGCTTGTTTCAATCTATAAATGGATCAATGCAACTTGCATACCTTACTCAGTTCAGCATAGGAAACAAAACCAACAAGCTGTTTCATAAATAGATTTTCCTCAATGTGACCAGTGATCCATGCTGTCTTGATACTATATATCAAATCTCATAATCACGGTACGCTATTATAGCTAGCATGATCCATCTGGACTTAATCATAACTACTGGTAAGAAGGTTTCCTCATAATCCAACCATTATTTTTGAGTGTAACCCTTCACAACCAGTCTAGCTTTGTAGGTCTTTACCTGTCCATATTTACCAATCTTTCTCTAAAAGATCCACTTATTGTCGATGGAAACTATTCTCACTAGAGGATCAACAAGCCTCCAGACTTGATTTATGTGCATGAATTCTATTTCAGAATTCATTGCCTCTAGCCATTTTCCTGAATCTCTATTCATGATAACCTCTTCATAAGTTCTCGGATCATCACCATGATCCACCTCTCCTACTAAGTAAGTTTCTAAATCTTGCTCATTGAGAAATTCATATCTCTTTGGGAACTTAGGCACCCTAGTTGACTTATGTGTTAGAATTGGATTAATTATAATAAAAGGCTGTTGGCTAGACTCTCCAGCATCAACTATATCGGTTTCAGTGTCTAAGGACTGTTCCTTTAACTCAATGATCAAAACTCTTTGATCAGAAGAAAAGTAGAATTAATACCTTAAACTATCTTTAGAATATCTAATAAATCGACCAATCTTTGATTTCACATAAAATTTTTATATTTGACAAGTTTGACATAAGCTGGACAACCCCAGACCCTTATATAATTGAGGTTGGGTTTCTTTCCACTCTATATCTCATATGGAGTTTTTTGCACTAATTTCGTTAGAACCTTATTGAAGATGTGCGAAATGGATTGTAAAATGTATCCTCATAAGTACAATGATAAGTCTGTAAAACTAACCATTGATCGCAACATATCTAATAGTGTTTAATTCATTAATTTTGACACACCATTAACTTGAGATGTATACGAAGGAATCATCTGTGAGATAATTCCATTCTCTTTCAAGAATTCTTGAAACTTAGTACTTAAATACTTGCCCTTTCAATTCGATTGTAGAGTTTTAATAATTTTCCTATCTACTTCTCAACTTCATTCTCGAATTTTTTGAACTTTTCTAATAATTCAGATTTGTATTTCATCAAATACACATACTCATACTAAGATATATCATCGGTAAAGGTAATAAAGTACACAAAATCTTCTATGGCCGTAGTACTAAATAGGCCACATACATCTGTATGTATGAAATCCAATAGTTCTTTTGACCTCTTACCTTTACTCTTAAAGGAAGACTTGGTCATTTTCCCTCAAAGACACAACTCATAAGTCAGATAAGGTTCTAAACCCAATGAGATCAATATCTCACTAGCTTCAAGCTGAGTAAGTTGTCTATCTTCGATATGACCCAATTTGTCATGCCACAGATATTTAGGATTTATGTCAACACGAATTCTTTTATTAGTAATGGAAGATAGTGAATAACTATTATTCAATTGAATGACATATAAACCATTTATATTTATAACTTTGCCAACACATACATTTTTAAAATGCAATAAACATTAATTTCCATTGAACTGTATAGAATAACTATTATTACATAGTACAGATATATAAATAATGTTTCTTACAGCAAAAGCAAAATAAAAAATTTTATCCAATTTCAAAATGTGTCTAGTCGAGAGTCTCAACTAGCACGATTTTATAGCCTTTGTAGCAACTGTTGCTCCATTAGTCATCCGCAAGATGATCTCATTGCCTACTAATGCAAAACTATTCTGCATTACCTGTAATGACACATAGAAATAAGATGTAGCAGCTGAGTTAATAACCCATGAATGAATATCAGAGTTAACACTTAATTCATATTCAATCATAAAATTACTATTTATACTTGTCTTAGCCTTTTAAAGGCTATCAAGATATAGAGGACAATTCCTCTTCCAATATCCCTCATTCTTGCAATGGAAACACTTTCCTTTGCTCTTGGATTTGGATTTCTTGGGAGGCAAAACGTTCTTGGCTTTCTTTTTCTTAAATCCAACCATTGGACCTTGAGATAGCGCCAGTAAACACCAGTCATACTGGTGCTAGCCATATAAACATTCTCATGTCCCTTACCCCTATTGTTCTGCTTAAAGTACTCGTGAAGCTCATTGAGCAACTTCAGAAGAATACGCTTAATTCTATTCAAGTTATAATTAGTTATAAACTGTTTATAACTAGAAAAAAGGGATTGAAGAATCAAATTCACTTTAAGGTGGTTAGTCATAAGGATGCACAAAATATCTAACTGCTCGATGATATTGATCATCTTTATGACATGATTATTGAGTGAGATCCCTTCCCTAAGCTTCATGCTGAACATGGTCGCACACATCTCATATTCCAACATACGAGAGTTTTCCCCATACAACTCTTGTAAGGATCTGAGTATCTTATACAGAAATGACATACTCGCATGTTTTGTTTGTAGCTCTTTATTCGTGAAAGCTAACATGTAGAGTCTCACTCTACGGTTGTAAGCATGTCATTTGTTAAAGACATCCTGCTCCTCCTAGGGAGCATCCACCTCTAACGACATCGGCATTTCTACCTCCAAGATATATGCAAAATTCTCTAACTTGAAAACTATTCTCGAGTTTTTTAACTAGTCCTTTAGATTCAGTTCGTTAAGAACATGATTGTCCAGAATCTTTTGAAAGACATTTGAAGATAACATTTTTTTATCATAAAGAGAGAGAACTGAAAAAGACAAAGAAAGAGAGATTGTTAGTGTATTGAATCACAAAAGAAAATAAATTCAACAATTGAATACATTTGATATTTAGAATGATAACATCAACTCCCACTATCTAATTTAAATCACATACTTCTTAACATAGGACTTAAATGTTTTGTTGGATTTTAGAGATTACTAGGGAATTAAATTCTCATTTACATCAATTGACCTCACGCAATAGAAATTTTTGTTAATTAACTTCAATGAGAAAAGAACTATTTCTTTTCTGTATCACATACAGGGCTCGACTCATTTCTTTTGCCCTAATTTTAGATACCTTAGACAATAGAAATCTTGGTATCATACATTAGTCATATCCAAACCACAGTGCTTTCTTAAATTTTGGTAAAAACTTGAATATCACTGAGAACCCAATAAGCCCAATTCAATTTCACAAATCTATACTCATCACATAATAAAAATCTTGGAGTAGGAAATTTATGTTAAAGAATCATTAGCTATGCCACAATGGGAGGCAATGATAAGATAATTAATTAGGGAGTTAAACAAGCTCTCAATCACATCTCATGTGCATAATCTCAAAACTTAGAAAGTTTTTACAAAACATTTCTTTTAAGGCCAAGCAATTACACTGATAATTATTCATCTCATGAACGATTATCATCCTTTATACATATCTTTACGCACATATCACATATGCACGCATACACACACATAACTAGTATTTTCTTAGCATGTCCCCCTAATGATATTATTCACTTTACTTGTCCTACAAGTAACACATGCTTGCGTAATATACTCCACTTGTCACACAAGTGAGCTATTACCTTTTTCGAGTGAAATTACTATTTTAATTAATAATGATTTACTATTTATCAACTCGTTCAAGATTACTTATCTCACAAGCAATCTTAACGCTTGCATTGTTCGGATTATTATTATGCAAACAATCACTCTGAAGCTTGACTAGTCACACTCATCTCACACGCGTGTACATTTATTATTCAATTTTGACAATTTATCTCATAAGTCATCGAATTGCATGTTCGATTTACATTACTTTTTTAAATAGTAATGTCATTAATTATTCAACTGGTTTTAATCGACACTCAAGTAATTGGATTGCTTCTCTCGACTAAGATTACTTATCAGACAAGTAACGACGTTGCTTGAAAATTTTGTTTAACTTGAAAAACAAGTTAAGTAAATCATTTTAGACTAACTTGTAAGGATTGCTTAATTTGAAAAAAAAGTTAATCATGCAATCATTACATTATTACTAAAAATTGAAAAACAAGTTAAACTTGTAAGGATTGCTTAACTTGAAAAATAAGTTAATCATATAATCATTACTTCATTATCAAATCTTGTAAAAATAAGTTAACTTGAAAAATAAGCAAGTCTAAATATTTTTCATTCATTTTAACTTTTAAAAAGTATGCATTTATGATGTCATTATTGCATCACACGCATAATGTCATCATCCATGCATCTCATCGTACATACATGCATACATTATAGCTTAATGCATTCATATACATATTAACCTAATTAATCTCATTAATTAGTTTGGTAATTGTGAAAAATAATTTAAATTTAATGTTAATCTAATTAACATCAAATTAAGCCTAATAACTAATTTATCTCATAAATTAATTAATTAGCAAGCAACTTAACTAAATTAACAATTAATTTACCATAACCCTAATGATCATTTAAATAAAATTAACATTTAATTACATTAACTAATGATTATATTATATGCTTAACACTTAAACATACATTATCATAACATGAAAACATATCATGTGTTTATCATACATACAAGGCCAAATTTATTAAGCATCCTTACTAATCAATTAATCAATTAATCATAATTAATAATTCATTATATCAATTCATGTTCATTAATCATGCTAATCTCATTAACATATCATCATCATCATTCATATTTAACAATTAAGCATGCATGATTTATCAAGAAAACCTCACATATGCATTCTTGATGTTTACGTTTCATTTCATCACAAGAAATTCATACATTCATGGTTTCTAAATCTTCCAATGATCTATATAGTCTCATTATAATACTAAATGATGACTATTCATCAACTTCATCACCATGAACAAGCATTAAACATGAAAACCCAAATTTTCCATAACCTAATCAACATCCAATCATGCTTCCATCATCAAATCTATAGCTCTATCATTCAACCACATTTAATTCCATACAAATTCATCGTCATATGATTCATTTAAACACATGAAATTAAAGAGAAAACAATTTTTCTCACAAAATCCCATTACGGCTAAATTTTCATTCATGGTTCTAACATGGATTTTAAGCATTCATCAAGCAATCACTAGCATAATCAAAGCCTTAATTATGCTCTAATACCATTTGAAGGTTTTGATTAAGTGATTAGCATACAATTTAGGGTTTAATCAAATTAAACATGCAATTAGAGTTTCGTTCCATCAAATTAAACAACATTAAAGTTTAATCACCAACCTTTGGTGATTTGTGATGAAGATGAACTTCTCAAATGCTAGATCTCCTAAAGAATCAAATCCTTAAATTTTGAATCCTTGCTTTGGCAAAATATGGATAGAGATAGAGATTATTTTTCTTTTTCAATTTTGAAAAATATCATTTCATGCCACCTAAAAGTAGAAAATGACACCTTTATATATTTTTGTCTCATTTACTTAAATGCCATCATCATCTTAATGAAAGAAAAATACTCCCCAAAGCTTGTCCAACAAGTTTTGTAATAGTAAAAAGTAAAATGACAAGTTTGCCCTCATTAAACAAATTAATGTCAAACTTGTCTTAAAGTTAGTCAAACCAATGTTGACAAACTTTATTTAATTCTATTTATATTATCTAACATTAATATAATAATGTAATTTACATTAAAATACATTTGGATCATTTAATTTAGCTCTTGAATGCATTAAATTATTTAACGTGTAAACTGTTTACACTTTTCTATCAAATATTAATTCCGATAGTGCTAGCTCTCTTATAGATAATATTTATTCTATTTATTAGCAAGAATAAGCTCAAGTTATTGGTTATGACCTCTCAGGTTCATTGTGCTGTTAGCCGTGAGTCAGAATCGAACTATTCAATCTCGTTTCGAATTATTTGAAACTCAGCGACTATGGTTAACATCCAACAATCTGCCATAATCCCTAAACCATAATGAAAAAAGTCTTCATCGAATCGTTTACTATCGATTGTTCTTACCTTGTAGGTGATATCCTTCTGTTCGTCTAATCCCAACTAAGTTTGGGCTCATGGAAGTTAAAATCCTAAACTCCATATCTTTTCAGATTATCGGTCACTATGCACTGAACTTGTTACTACGAAACTCTTTCATGTGACTAATATTGTTCCTTGGCCAGGACTTTCGTTTTCAAGCATTTACTGATGTCTGACTGGGAATTCAAATTGGATATAGTCAACGAAAACTCAAGATTTTATATATTAAGTCAACGGATCCCATCTTAATAATCACTTGGATCTCAACATAAACAATATATGACAAAACTGACTTATTGTACAAGACGTGATTAGTCTCGCACTTATACATCATATGAATTATGTGCATTCATATTGGATGTCGACTATGATGTCTTAGGTCAAAGGACTAGTTCGCACACTATTATAATCAAATAACTAATCATTGACCACATACATTCCATGTAATTTATCATTACTTTGGTCAAGTTCAAAAAACAGTTCTCTAACTGCTAATTTATACTAATGTCCTAATGATATGACTATCATTGTCATCTACATTAATATCATCTCATGATATTCAACAAAGGCATTTAGTATGCCTACTATGCGATATCGATGCTTTGTTGATATCACTCTCGTGGGAAAAAATTTAGATAATCAAATTATTTAGGCAATTTATATGTATAATCTATTTACTACTATGAAAGGACAAAAGAAACAATGTGTAAATGAACAAGAAAGAATTTCTTTACAAATGAATATATACAATACATATTATATTATGTGATTCAATACAAAATACCAAAAACCAACAACACTAATGATTTTATGGCATACTATACTAACATTTGTGTCATCTACAAACCTGTGTATGGAGTGTTGATGTCCATATTTTTAAATTATTACTATAAATTCTCAATACATAGAATTGAATTATTAAATGATAAATATTGAATTCTAATTTATTCCTTCAGCAATTGTTCGCATAGAGATTTAAATAAATTTTTTATTTTTTATCATTTATTAATTGTATTATATAAAATATTTATGATTTAAATTTCAACAAAATATGAATGTTAAAAGAAGATGAAAACCCTACATACAAATTTATAGAGAAGTTCTTTGAGCTTATTTTTATTTTGATATTCCATTACTAACTCCTTAGGAGAAATTAGAAAACGAAAATATTAAACTGTAATCATTCTGCAATCGATCTCTTCATTATTAGCAGATTCATGATATTTACCAACTCTTGTTATTAACATTGAGCTGAGATAGGGGTGTGTAACAATTTCGGTTCGATTCGAAACCATCAAGAACCAAACTGAAAAAATTGGTTCAGAACTGAAACCAATTCTTTTAGGATATGTTTCGTTCCAAAAAATTAAGAATCGACTTTTTTAGGTTAGATTCTAGTTATAAAGATTGTGGAACCAGAACCGAACTAAAGAACAGGTAAGATTTAAAAATAAAAAATTATTTTCAAGCCAAATGAATTAAACCTCACCTTATATTCAAATACAAACTCTTAATTATTGAATTACATATATAAAATTATACAATTTATTAAAAATATCACTCTTTATTGGCAGAGTTACGTAGAAAAAATTAATTAATGTATTTATAATATTTTATTTAACTTAATTTATCATATTATTTGTATAATAATTTAATAAAATTATAATGTGTATATATTTATTTTAAAATTGTCAAACAAGTTAACAATTATAATAAATAAATATATATATGATATAATATTATTAAATATATAATTGTACCATCATAAAAAAATTTTTAAATTTCTCTTTTTAGTGATGTGTAATATTAATTCAAGTAATAATACAATATATTTTTTCAATAATTTGTCGTATATCAATTTTCTTTAATAACTTATTTCTCTTCTCTTTCGTTCACTCAAGTCTTCATCATGTATACAATACTTTTATAATTTAATTTTATTGATTTAATTTTTTTAAATTTTTTTATGGAGTTAAAAATTAGAGAAATTGAGATAATTAATAAATAGGGTACCCTATTTTCATATCGAAATCGAATTGGAACCGAAAAAAACAATACTCAGTTAAATAGAATAAGTTTTGGTTTCAAAATTTAAGAACTAAATTATTTAAGATAGGTTCAGTTTTGAATAAAATCGGAACCGATTTTGCATACCCTGATATGAGATGAGAGTGGTTTACTTCAACTCCCTTTGCTTATTCCATATTTCAATGTATTGATATTATCCCTTGGTGCAAACATTTTGTATTCATTACTTTCTGCCTAGCTGGTTTATCTTGATTAGGATCCTCGGCCTCTTCTCTTATTGGACTTCATCTGACCTGTATTGTGCTTTCTTTGGACTTAATACAAATAAAAAGAAAAAAAAAAGTTTGCTAGTGATCTGATCAACATATAAAGTCTAACCAAACTATGAGCAGATTTTCTGGCCATGTCACAGTTATATGCATATGAAGTTTCAGTAATTTTCTTATTATACATGGTAAACGGGATGGACTGTAGCCGTATTGGGTTGTGTAATTGAAAGGCGGGTTTGAGCCAGTCCGATATGAACATTGTGAATTATAAGCTTTCCAATATCACAAACTTTAATTGGCATATAATAACTACGTGTGAATTATAAGCTTTTCAAATTTTTACTTCATTGTAACAATAAAATTTGAAAGTTATTTGTCTCAATTAGTGGTGGAGCTACCCCAAACTACAGTGGTCCTGGCCCATGTAAATTTTAAAAAATATAAATAAATTTACTTTTATTAATTTTATACTTTAAAATAATTTTTTTTTAACTTTATTTTGGTTCTGTAAATTTTTTTGATCGATAAGCACTAAAGAGTTGCCTAGATTGTCTGAAATTATTATAAGTTTGAGAGAAAAAGAAAATATTTTATTTTTAATTCATTAATATTTCTTTATGAAAGTTTATTGAAATTCACTTAATTTATGATCAAATTTCAGAAGTTAATAAATATGGTCGAGTACTCTAGTTAATTTATTATTAGTAAATAAGTTTTTAGAGTGATGTATTATTAGTAAATAAAAGTGAGAACAAGAGAGCAGCTGTGAGCCCCAGAAACAAAAACAAACAAATTGAAAATTTCAAACTTTTTAATTAATTTATTTGATATATGTCAATATTCTTTTTATTTTTCAGCTTCTGCCCCTACCATCTTTGTCGTTCTTGCAAATTATTGCCCACTATACACCTTATCTTGCCATATCTCTGTTTGTCCACACGCTTAAAATTCATTGATGTTTAGAGATTTACAAAGATAAAGCAACTGCACTTGGTGGCATTTAAGGCTTCTCTTTTCGCTTTCTATAAAATCCTTTGTCCATTGAAATAAGTTGATGATTCTTTTGAAATTCCTTGCAAGCAAACTACTGAAACTTCTTGTCCTCTAGCTGATGATTTTGCAGCTTAATTCAATCTGTTCTTGTTGTATCCTCTGCCTTTGCGTCATAATAGTAAGAACATATTTATAATTATTTTTATTTAGCATTAAAAAACACGTAAAATAATTAAGTTGTTTAGTAAACAATATTTCTATTTAACAAACTAACATTTATAACTCATTCGTACAGTTACACACTTTCACTTTCAATTCATATTAAATTGTCTTTAACATTTATTTTATATTTTTAAATGGGTTGATGTGGTTCAAATTCAATTTCATCAAGGATAAAATCCAAAAAATATTGAAAGTTAACGAGACAAATTTAAAAATAAGGGGGTAATAAAATGTTTTTCAAGTAGTAAAAAAGTATTGTGGTATTGGGACAAACCTTATGGAGTAAGGAATATTTTTTTCATTAAAAAAAAGGAAAAAAATAACACAAGCTATTTATTTTAGAGGTGAGTAGTGTTGTCTAACCGTTCGGGTTGGTTCGGATCAAAACTCTGACCCAAACCCAAATAATTGGGTCGTGCAGATTCTATTTATTTGGAACAAAAGGCCAAACTCATAACGAGCTCGAAACCGTCAGAACTTGTTATTACATGACTCGCTAGGTTGAACCTGACGGATTGAATTAGTTTCAACTGTCGAGTTGAACCCAGTGGTTCATGTATTAAAAAATAAAAATAAAAATTTGTAGGGATTCCTCGCAAGTTTTCAATAATGTTGCAATTGCAATGTTATAATTTTTTATTCTATTTTTTGTTTTTAATTTTTTTCACTATAAATTATCATCCATTTTTTTTTCTTCAATTTATTTCTTTCACTTATTCAATTTTTTTCAACTCAATTTTTTTCTTCTCAATACAATACTTATAATCAATTAATTCTTTTCCTTCTAAATCTTAAATATTTACTTCCACTTTTAATTATTCTGAAATTTTAGTGGAATCAAATTGCAAACATTACAAATTTTGACAATCTCAGGTTAGTAATTGTATTAGTATTTTTAATATAATATTTAATTTATTAATTTTAATTAGTATTTAATTTAGCTATTTTAGTTAGTATTTAGTATAATTAATAAATTTAAAATTTTGATTAGTATTTAATTTTGTTATTAATTTTTAAAATTTTGTCACTATTTAATTTTAAAATTTTAGTTAGAAAATAATTTAGTTATTTTTTTAATATTTACTTTAGTTAATAATTTTAAAATTAATGAGGTTAGTAATTTAATTTTGTTATAAATATAAAAATTAGATTTAGTATTTAATTAATTGTAAAATTTAAGTTGTTAATTGCTAAATTTTATTTGTTATTTTAAATTTTGTTAGTTATTTACTTGTTAGTTATTGTTGTTAATTATTTTGATTGTTATTTATTTTACTTTATTTTAATTAGAATTATTTATATTATATTTTATTATTATTGAATTTAATTATTTTTGTGTTAGGAAGTTAGAATCAGATTTAATTTTTGCATTAGGAAGTTAGAATAAATAATGTACAAATTTAATTGAAATTAATTGTTAAACAATTAAAGCAAAATGACACACCATTTGTTACAAGAGTCACATGGATTTCCTTATGATATAGATGAATCAATATTCTCATTCGAATAATATCAAAATATTTCAAAAGAATAACATCATAGTACAATAAACCCAACAGAAAGTACAACAGTTAGTAGTAGCCAAAGTAGAAAATATTTGTCTGAAATATGACAAGTTTTTGAAAAAAATATTGAGCTTGGTAAAGTAAGATGTAAACTTTGTGATGCGATGTACGTACATAAAAAATGGGATGGGTTAAACACTCTGAAGAGACACAATAACAAAAAATATTCAGAACACTTAGAAAATTAAAAAGGCAAACGCAAATAAGAACAATCGATAAGGTACTAAGTGGTAATTTTTGCTATGACCCTATCGTTTTGAAAGATGTAGTCCGTCAATGGTTGATCATCTACGATCAACCTACATTTAAGAAATTACCTAGGACAACAACACAAATACATACACTTAGAAAATTTGATGAGATAAGATAAATTTTAATTCTTATTCTCGAATCAAGCAATTGTGCATTTTCATTGACATCTGACAATGGGAGAGGTGTCAATGATTTATATTATATTTTTGTTACTTACTGTTGGATTGACAAAGAGTGACAATTAAATAAAAGAATTATAGGATTTAGACATTTTGAATTTTCTCACAATGCAAGGACTATTGAAAAAGTTATTAAGAGTATTACACGAGAGTTTATGATTACAGATAAAATTCTTTGCATTTTATTCGATAATACATCGAATAACATAGCTGCAATTCCTCTTCTTAAAGATGCATTAAACCTATGTGTAAAAGGAAAAAAATTTCACAATAGGTGTGCTTGCCACATATTGAACTTATGTGTGCACGTTGGTTATCAAATAATGAAGCCAACAATTGATGCAATTAGGAGTGTTGTGCTTCATTTAAAATCAGCTTCAGCTAGAGCACAAACATTTAAGGAATTATGTCATCAACATGGGTTGAGGTCTAAAAAATTGATTTTAGACATGCTAGCAGGTGAAACTCTACTTATGAAATGCTCACAAAAGAATTTCCTTATAAAATTCTAATAATGAAATTTTGAAATATTGAAATGAGCGGTTATGAATTAACTGGGAATAAATTTGAGCTCCAAAAAATATTTTGTAGTTTTTATCAACAATGAAAGAAGCCACATAACTTTTATTTCGGCAATATTATCCAACAATGTATCACGTAATTCCTACATTACGTAGCGTTGCATATATTTTTAAAAAATACATGGAATATCCGACATTCACCATAGTAATGTCAGTCATGATAAAAAAATTTAAAAAGTATTACGAGGATATGCCCCTTTTATATTGCATTGCATTATTTTTAGACTTTAGGATGAAAGTTTCTAGTTGTGAAACCCTTATAGAGCAATTTTACAAATTCTTATATCCAATGATTCTGAATATTTGAGTTGCCAAACTTAAATTCGTATCCAACAATGTAAGAAAAATTTGTGTACTTTGCAGGTATTTCTACATCTATTTGTCATGAGGGCTCTTTTTCCTCTTCCTCTGCTCATATTATTTCCAGTAGTGGTAGGAATCAATATATGAAACTCAACAAGAGACCAAGAAGAACGTCATCGTCATTCAATGATTTCTCATACTACATGCAAGGTTCAACCATTCAACCGGAGGAAAATTTCAATATCCTAAAGTGGTGGAAGAAAAACCACAAGTTTTATCCTATCTTAGTAAGAATGGCACGATATTTTTTCACACTACCAAAGTTTACGATTTTGTAAAAAAGTGCATTCAGTTTGAGCGGTCGAACATTATACTCATTTAGAAGTACAATGGCTCTGGAGGTTTTGGAGATGCGAATGTGCTTTAAGGATTGAGTCAATGAAAAAAAGAGACTACAACAACTTCAACAACAATAAGCTCCTACAACCGACTTTAGTTATGAATGAGATGAGGGATAGGAAGAGGAAGACGAATGATGACGGTAGTCAACTGCCAATTATAGGTAATTATGATTTAGATTTAATAATTTTTAATGAGGTAAGACCCAATGTGATGTACATATGCATATTTTAAAATTTAAACAATTTAAACAAAAAACATCAACATATATAAAGTACAAATATCTTAGATGTTGATGTCCGAAACAAGCTACTCTGTTAGTTTGAAGGCGTGTCACACACACCGGGTTAATTGAGACGTGTTCCGATTACTCGAATTTGTGTTAGGAGATCTTGAACAAGTGTACTGACTTCACCAACTTAATACAAAATTTTCTACCCTAGAAAATTTTTACTTGTTTATTTGGAAGAAAAGAAAACTCATGAAACACTTCTCATCTTTTTTCTCTTCTTTCTCTTTATCTCTTTTATTTTCTTTCTCCTTTAAGAATTTTGTTCAAAACAAATTTCTCTCACCACTCAAAAATGCATCTAGAGAAGAAGAAGATTATTCAAGATTCAATTCACAATTGAAATCTTTGTTGCGAAAAACTAAAACCCATGTATACACCTTTTGATCCATTCATTTTAATAGAATTAATATAATAGATTACAAATGTCATGCTCTCACTCATGGAATCCAAAATCCATTTAAATTCTATTAATTCATTTAATGAATTGAAAATATCTTAACATAATAATAATATTAAGCAATTTAATATATATTTATGTTAAAGTTGAATGAGTGAGTGAGAGAGAGATTTTATTTATCATACAATATAATATATAAAATGAAATCATTATATCTCTTACAATGTTTGATTTTCAAATATTAAATGCAAAAGATATCTTTTTATTTTTGTTTTTTTAATTATAATTAAAGAATTAATCTTAGTCATTAATTCAAAATGAATAGACAATATCCAATCTATAATTTGACACTTAACAACATCACATGGTACTATTTATCAAGTAAGAATCCATTTGATCAAATAATAATTATTTAATCATTAATAAATAAACTATTTATTTATTAATATCCTTATAACAAAATATCTTTTCAAAATTTTCATATATATGTAAATTATATTTACGTAATCCGAATTATCACCAAAATATTTCTCTTGTATATGTGTGCTAGCATGTTTTAGCCAAAAAATTAATTATTTACAATAAAGAATTCAATTGTCATCCGATCAAAGTATCAAAATAATATTATTAATTAACTCAATTAATATTGTATAATGACAATAACTATCATCATCAAGTAACCAGTAATGTATGTGACTGCTTAAGTCCATCGTGAGTTAGATATGAGCAGATACGAACCTTTTTGCATCACTTTGGTATAACTTTTTGTATACGAAGTTCCTAATGATTATGAATAACCTATAGTAAGATGTCATGACCTCAGGCACGAATGAATGGATCTATATAGTCGTACGTGCATGTAGTAAAGTCTCTCTACTATCGACTCACAGTTAAGTGCAGGTCATATAATCGTTAAACTCCTAACTCGATCATAGAAACAGGAACTCAAATTATATATAAAAACTACTGGTTTAGAACCGTTAAACACCACTAGGGGTGAGAAGAGTAGGGAGAAAGAGAGACTGAATAATAAACTCCAATGAAAATAAACTTGTGGTTACTCTATAGCAACATTTTTCTTTAATGTAAGAGAAACTAAAGGAGGAATTAAGGCATGCCAATCCAAAAATTTGACTCACATTTATATAAAATTAAATATAAATGAAAAAATGAAAAAAAATTGCTACTCCCTTACTACAGTGAAATAGAGGAAGAGAGATTATAAATTGTTCAAATTATATGTCAAAGAAGTTTTTCTTATGTCTATCCTTATTTGTATCTAAAGACTGGCTAAGGAAATAATTTTGAGCATGATTGTCAATCTATGCAAATGTCTGGGTATCATAATTGACAAAAAAAAAAAAAAAAGCTTGAAAATGTTACCTTCTAATTAAAAATGTAACTTTTTTTTTTTTTTTGTAAAAGGGGTAAAATTTTTAAGCAATTTAAAACTTTTTTTTTTGAAAGAAACAATGATGTTTTAAAAGTTTTAAAATCATTTTAGTAAAAAGAAAACATGGTGACAATTTAAATCATTTTTTGCTTTTTAGCTAAAATGATGACATTTTAAAGCACAATAAAGCTTTTTTGGAAACAATGGTGAGGCTAATAGAAACTTAGAGGTTTTTCTGCCTAAAACAATGGAGTTGATATCCATTTTAGAGTCTTTTTAGCAAAAATGTTGAGTTTTATAGCTATTCAGATCTATTTTAGCTAAAATGGTAAATTTGTAACTCATTTTACTGCATTTTCGGTAAAAGCGATGACGGTTAAAATCATTATGTAGCGTAATTGGCCCAAAAAAAAGTAACGTTTTAAACAAAAGACAACATTTTAGGGAATTTTTGACAAAAAGGGTAAAGTTTTTAAGTAATCACAACTTTTTTTTTTTGGCAAAAATGATGACGTTTTAAAACATTTAAAAGCATTTTAGTTAAAAACAAGGTGACAATTTAAATTATTTTCTACTTTTAAGCTAAAATAGTGACATTTCAAAGTATAATAAAGTCTTATAAGAAACAACGGTGAGGTCATGCAACTGAATGAAGCTAGTTGTGATGTCGCGAGTAGTAACCTTATAGTTGCCACTGGTTATGTCCCAATGGCAACATAAAGTCAGCATGCACAATAAGATTATCTATATTATCATCTTCATTGATGTTTTTTAGTAGGGGTGGAAAAAAAAAATCATCACCATAATTCAAATCTAACCCGAATCAAGCCACATAATTTGAAGTAGGCTACAAGAACTTTTGTAAGGAAAGTTGTTCAACCTGTATATCAAATGTCTTTCTTATTTTTTTATTTGCATCTTAAAACTATACGAGAAAATACTTTTAAGAATGGTTGGCAATTTGTGCAAAGGTTTAGGTAATCACAATTTTTTTTTTTTGAAATTTCCTTCTTGTTACATTTTTCTAGCAATAACAACCCTATTACAAAGAGATTGCAAATATCAGTCCATCAAATCTATAAGTATTTAGTGGTGAGCACAATTCGGTTCAATTTGGTTTTGTCTAACCATAACCAATTCGAAATTAGTTTTAGAAATTCAAAATCAAAACAAAAAATAAAATATTGTTATTAAAATCGAATTGAATTTTTTAAATTGAACCAAATCAAAATCAAGTTTTGAAATTCAAAACAAAAAAAATCAAATATCGTTGATAAAACTGAACTAAACATATTCAGTTTAGTCTAATTTTTTTTAATTTTTTTTATATAATTTTATTTAAATTTTAATTTTTTATAAAATAGGTTCGACATATAAATCAATGATTTTTACTCATAGTTATATTAAATAAAAAATGAAAAATAAAAAACAAAAAAAATTCCCTCATAACTATGTAATAAAGCATAAGAGATTACAAGTTGTTCAAATTGCTTATCAAAGATGTTTTTCTTTAGCCTTTTCTTATTTTGAGTACTGGTGTCTACCAACATGTGAATAGATTTAGAAAATGACAAAAAATTTTAAATTCCCTTCCAATCACCATTTCCTAGCGACAATAACCTTGTTACAAAGAGACTTCAAATATCAGTCCCTTAAATCCCATAGATACTTTTGTTGGGCTGGTTTCCTCATATTTGGAGGAGACAAAATATTTAGGCTCAAATTGGATCAAACGGATTTTTCTTTATTTTTCAATTAGGGTAAATAAATAAATAAATAAAAGAGAGAGGTAGAAAAGAGAAGAAGAAAAAGAACCGTTAAAAATGTCATTCCAACTTTGTTCACAGTTGAATTGTTCTAATTTCCCTTTGTCAACATACAGAGCTACGTTCTAAATGGTGAAGATTGAATTTTAAGCCCTCTATCAATAGTTATTGAGTTAATATTCTAGCCACCAAATTGGTAAGATTTCTCTAATTTTCTTTCAATTTCTTTGTAGAAATTATTTTTTAGCCAAGATTAGTTAGTCTTGAGATTATTGTGAATGTATGCCTCTAGTTTTAACTAAAGAGAGATTGGACTACAGTCTTGTGAATTTTATTTCTCGCATTGAGGAGGTTTTCCACATTAAACATTGTCTGCGTTATTGTGATTATGTAGTGGATACTGTTGCTCGGCAGTGTGTTGATATATTGTGCATATGTTTGCTTTATTTGATTGTTTCCTATTAGATTCACACGAAAGGGGGAATTGGTGGTGGTTTTTCCCAATAAAGTGGTATCAGAGTTTGGGTTATATTAATATGTGTCTTGTGTTGAATAATGGAAGCTAATACAAATTGAATTATTAGTCAAAATGAGTCTAATTATCATGTATGGAAAGAAAAAATGGAAAACCATTTATATGTGAAAGATTATTATTTACGGATGTTTATGACTGAAAAACCTAAGGATAAAACTAAAGAAGAATAACAGGTAATTCATAGTCAGGTGTGTGGATAATGTTTGGAACCATTTCAATGGAGAAGCACATTCACATTCTTTATAGAACAAACTTGAAGAGTTATACGCTAGGAAAGCCAACAATAATAAATTGTTTCTAATAAAAGAGATGACGAGTTTGAAATATCGGGATGGAACATAGATGATAGATCATTTGAATAATTTTCGGGGAATTATTAATCAGTTGCTTGGAATGAATATCAAATTTAAATATGAGGTGCAGGGATTATGGCTTTTAGGTATATTACTAGACTAGTGGGAGACTTTTAGAATGTCGTTATCTAACTTAGCCCTAAAAGGTATTATTATAGTTGTAGAAAATAGAAGGAGAAATAAGAGTAAAGGTCCAAAGAACAAAGATAAAAGCAAAAGCAAGACCAATAAGTTTGCTAATGTTGAGTGTTATCATTATGGTTTAAAGAGGCATATAAAAAAGTATTGTCGATAGTTTAAGAGAGATAACAAAAAAGATAAGTGAAAGGAAAAGATGAGTGATGATGGCGATGATGTCATGCCCCCGCTCATGGAGTCCACATGTGACAACCACCACAGACTCTCGTGACACATTCTTATCTTTGAACATGTCCCTCAGGATTGTAAGGCTGTTTGGGTATCAGTCCCCTGTATGTTCACATGCATCTCAAAGCAATTTCCAAAATAATTCATAAAATACATCCATGTATATACATGTCTCACGAAGACAGTTTTCAAATCATTCCATAATGAATACATATTAAATTTTAAGATACATGTAAAATACTCATCAAATTTCATTATTTCAACTTATAAATATATACATACAAGGTTTTAAAAGTCAAGTTCAGTGAACTAATTTAGTCAGTTTGAGAGTCGGGGATAAAACCAACACCTGAGGGCGTTACACTCTTTATTGATCACCACCACTTGCACAATGTACTTCATAATGTCGATCTCCTGAATAATGAGAAGTGAGGGGGGTGAGTATATAGGGATATACTCTGTGAGTGAATAAAAATATAGTTTAATAAAACATTTAAAAATGCACAAAAACAATTCTATGTCAATAACACATGGCTTGCTATTAAAGTCACTAAGCTGGCTCCTCTTATCGATGGTTATCTTAGCCGTGGTAACCTTGAGACTGTCAGTGGGCTTTATGCAAAGAAAACAATGCTCGTTTGTTAAAATATATTCTTTTTAATATAAAAAAATATACACATTTTTAAATCTGCCCACCACTGACGTTCGTCTCGAGTAGTCATGTGGTGATATTCACAACTTACTTTGACAATCCCACAAGTGGGTAACTCTATATCATCATTCACTCATATAACTTCCCCACCTATGGTGAACTCACCTAGGCGGCCTCTCAAGGTCCGTCCCTAAGCTACTACCTTGTAGCTACAGTCACATACAACTCTTGGCCCTCCCGACCATATTACCAATACAATGCCACAAGCATATATATATATATATATTCAAATTCAATTCATTTCATTCTCAATGTTAATATAAACATACATTTTTAATGTCAAACTTGGCCCCTGGTCATTCACATTTCAAATCAATAAACAGGACATCATATGTATTTCAATTCAACAATGTATATCTATTTCTTATTTCATAAAATAGTAAGTACATAAAATAGTTCAAAATCATAAAAACAACTTTAAAATCCACTCACAAGTAAGGGAGGGTTAACACTCCCGCAATTATTTCTCGCGTCCAATAGGTTTCATTCCTGGGTTCTTGTTGTCTAATATCACACATGCATGACCTCATGAATTTCAATATTCTAAATAATTAATACATGCACTAAATGAAATGTTTATGTATATCTTGTCCATAATTCCTTAGTTTGACACATATGCATTACGAGGCTTACTAATCGATGCTATTTAATCGGTTTCCAATATTGAAATCCTATGGCCGTGAATATTTCAAATTCTGCATTTATGTTCAAGATGACTCTACATATACTCACCAACATTCAACATGTATATGTCGTCATAATTTTTATTTATTGCAATTTTACACAATTTATATTTTCGACAAATATAAATAAAACTATTCCAATGACGATTCAATGTATAGTCATCGTTATATACTTCAAATTATCACAATAAAACATAAATTTCATCATTTAACACAATTCCACGTTTCTTACAGGAAATTAACCAAAAAATTTCGGATGAACAGTAACTTACATATTTCAATATACTCAAAATCTAAAAATCATGCTTGTATTGAGTTATTAGACTTATCAGTAACTTGTTCAAACCTATAGAAGCTTTAATTTATATCTTAAACGCAAAAGCCTCAATTTTCCCTCGAAACCCATTTTTTTACTTCATCATTTCTTACGTTTTCTAGCCTAATATCGGTATCAAATCGAAAAGGAGGTGACGAGGATTCATTTGGTGACAAAAACTTCAAATTTAATAAGAAGAAATTTGAGATATTGTAGAAAGAAATGAGAGAAACGTTTTTAGAGAGTGGAAATAAATTTGGGCTTGTTTTAGAGTGAAAGAAGCTTAAAGACACTGTTGAGGGCTTAGGTACGTATAGATAAAGTGTAAAAAGTCCAAAATATTCTTAAAAACCTTAAAATTTTTTTTGAAAAAACTGAATTTTTGCAGCGAATAGAGCTATAAACAGTAAGCTACAATGCCCTCAAACGGTTGACTGTTTGCTCTAATCGGTTGACTGGTTCCAATTTGGCTACTGCCGGTCGATTGTTTACTCCATCTGGTTAACCGGTTGCTCCAGTGATTGTGAACAGTACTTGTTACAGTATCCACTATAGTAACTCGGCTTTCACTGTTTAAAAATCTTGCAATTTAGTCTCTAAAATTTTGCAATTTGGTCCATTTTTTCAGTTTTTGAAAATACAACTAAATCCATTTTAATTATTTCATTAAGTTAACTTAAGTTCTCTTAAGCCTCGTTAATGTGTCAAATAAATCTTGAATCATGCATGTGTGATATTGAATTTTCTTAAATGATTATTTTACCCTTGTGTTCGAAGAATAGGGTTTATAATTCTACCCCCCTTAGAAAAATTTTGTCCCCAAGATTTCAATACAAATTTAATTATCACTAAGAATTTAAAATTCAAGGCACCTGGTCTTTGAAATAAGTAGGGGTATAGTTGTTGCATCTAATGCTCGGGTTCCCACATCATTTCTTCAATTGTGGCACTTCGCCATAATACTTTTACCATGGGAATTTCTTTACTCTTAACTTCCGTTCCTGTCGAGTTATGATTGCTACTGGTTGAACTTTATAGTTCTAATCTTTTCGTATTTCAACAAGTGGAGGTTTAATGATATGTGAAGGGTCATGAACATGTTTCTTCAACATTGAGATATGACAAATGTCATGTATCTTTTGCATCTTTAGATGCAACTCTAATCTGTTTGCTACTGGGCCAATTCTCTCGATGATTTTGAAAGGTTAAACATATTGAGAATGGAATTTTCCTCGATTTTTTAATAGAATCACGCTTTTTGAAAGTGATACCTTTAAAAATACCATATCACCTACATCAAATTTAAGAAATATTCTTCGGTGATCTATATATTAACTTTTACTTGTTTTGTACCATTTTCAATCTTTCACGAAATATTTTCACTTCCTTTGAGGTCATTTCTTTAAGTTCATTGTTTGTTTTCATGCGTACAAGTGTAGAATTGAAGATAAATGTTTCCATATTTGGACAATTCTCAATCCACAAATGGGATAATTAGACGAGTTCAATTTGTATTCCTTATGAAGTTGTAGACTCTTTTAAGTTTTGAAAAATTTACAAGCTTCAGCTCTCGAAGTTAAGGAAACAATGGCCCAAAATATGGATAAGCATTTAACTCTTCTAAATGAAACACCATTTCATACTTTCAAAATTTCTAAATTGTTCAAGAATCGTAGCAAATCTGCTGAAATAGTGTTGGGAATAAAAGCTTCGTCATCTATTACTAGACAATGTAAATTACTGGAGAACTGAACGAAAGTGCTTTGCCACACCATATGTCTTTCAAATATTGAAACTGAGAGAGTTTTAGATACTTTAAACCAATGGATCTAACCATTTCCTCAATAACTTTTGTATGGTGGAATTAAGGTTACCCTTCCAACATTCTTCTTTTGTCAGTTGATCTTTGTCTAGTTTAGGCATGCGCAAGACTCTTTGAGATTAAATAATTCATGCTTAGGCATTCGTGCACAACTATTTATTCCAAAGATGAAATTTCAAGAATGTTATTCTTCAAATATAAACTTATAAATCTTGATAAACTATCAAGTTCCAAATATTCCAATTGGATGAAAACAATAAGATCCTTCTTCACTTGATCTTTTCTAACATCCAGCTCTATAAATTTTATTTTATTTTTATTTATTTTGCAATCAGTTATCTTCATTCTTTCAAGTCCTATATGACTTTCAACTATTGAGAGTGTCGTTAATTTTCTCAACTTGTTACATTTTGTTATTTATAGAATTCTCAAACTAGGGAATGCAACCTTATAATAATCAGCCAAAAATACGGATTGTTAGCTCTCTGTTTCCTAATTCAATAATTCTAAAGAAGCAAATAATATTTCTTCTTGCTATATTCATACATCTGCAATTCTTTTACTATCTCTTCAATTATTTTTTCTATTGAATCATATTTTTGTACCATAAGTTTTTCAGTTCTCTTTAATAATATTTTTTTGTCCCTTTTCCTAAATAAATGCTTTTATCTAGTCAGTCGAGAATCAAGATTCTTGAGGTTTTTATATTTACAATACCATTTTATGTGGGATAGGAAACTAATTATGACACTCATATTCTTCTTCATGTTGGCCATATTATCAAATAAGATAATAATTATAATTCATCATAACATTATCCATCAATCTTTGGTGTCATTTCTATATTAGAATGAAATGATATATTAAGTTCCAACTATTTATACTATGCCATACATTACACTTGACTCTTAGGTACAAATTTCAAATCTATTCCAAAATAATTAGATAGACAAGAAGATACCCCTTAACATACTGCATTGTTTTTATCATTTTTAAGTCTTTATATCAAAGGCAGTGAATTAGTCTCAACGTCAACTATTCATCATGACTAACTCTAAATTTAAATATACTAAATAATTCTTCAACTTTTCTTTTGCACTCATTAAACATTTAAAGTACTAATTAAGCTTTAAAAAGATTCTCAAGTAAAACCAAATTTGCTTTCAACTTCTTCTTCTCGAACAATTATATAAATACATCGATTGTGCTTATAAACATACTAAATACAATTATTCAAATCAAAACTTTTCCATGTATTCGAAACCAAATGAACTCTGGATTTTCTATTTTAATGAACTAAACAATTTTAAGAATAATGACAGTGAAATATAATATAGATTAACAGGCCAGTCAAAATTATAATTGGATTTGGTTAACAAAGGCATTGTAAATATCAAAAATGAGAATCACAAATACTTAAACGGTCAATAAAGAGAAATAACATTTTAGAATTTTGAGCTTCGTGTAACCACAAACCACACTTTTAATAGAATTCAACCTTTTAGGAAGCTGGTAATTATCTTTATATAATAGAGAAATTGTAGTTGGATCTTTTTGTATAACATTTCAACCGTTTCCTTCAAGCCATCATCATTGTGATTATTAAACATAAGCTCGTCCACAACAATTGATACAACAATAGCATGATAATGTCATGCATTTTAATATCATCTTCAGTGTTACCATCTCATTTTTTTTCCAACTTGTATATGTGGCACACATGTGGGTAAATTGATGAAGGGTTTTCTACATTAAATTCTACTAAGATAATCATACCACTATCCTTTACAGAATCCAGCAATAATGTTCAAAATGGTCAAAGCACATCCCAACCAATAATTTTTATTATAACTACAATTGAAGTGTTTAACTTCTCATATCTTAATGATAACCTCATAAGATTCATATTTTCTTTTGAAAATGAACTGATAACAAACGAATTATGTAGAGAAATTTCTCCATCATCATTCTTCAATTCCCATACTTCATTAACTTTTCGATATTTATTCAAGTACCATGATTTAGTAGACTACAGAATTGAAACAATGACTTTTCTTCCCACTTTCTAAAAAGTTGTAACATAGTTTTTATAGGAGAATACACATTTGCACTCATTCATCTGATCTGTCTAGGATTAGAATTGCTTAGTTGTTTCAAGGCATCCTTCCAAATGCAGGGATCCTTATTATTATTATTATTATTATTATTATTATTATTATTTATTTTTGCATTTGCAATTATTTTAATTACAATTGGCAAACCTCC